>JAQIUQ010003288.1:1007500-1057500 GCA_030378365.1 Hybognathus amarus
AATAATTCTCATACACTTCAGCTTGTTCCGCCTCTTAAATAATTGTCCTTGTAGTCGCTCTGATGTCAACGAGGCAGTAGTTCTTTGTCAATAAATGTAAAATTGTGTTTGCACAATCAATTCCTGATGCCTCGCTTTATTTCTTCCTCTCACTGTTGCTCATATGGCAAGTGTCAATCACAATAAGTTGCAAATGTAATATCCTTTGGACTTTGAGTATTAAAATACTTTTAAAAGTATTTTTTTTTAACTTTATGAAAATGATTATAGCAAGGATGTTGCTAATTATTCTTCCTTTTTTATTTATTTTTTTACTTAAAATATATGTAATATATGCGCGCACACACACACATATATATTTCTACAGTGATTTATATTGTTTTATTGTTT
Source organism: Hybognathus amarus (assembly GCA_030378365.1). Taxonomy (NCBI): domain Eukaryota; kingdom Metazoa; phylum Chordata; class Actinopteri; order Cypriniformes; family Leuciscidae; genus Hybognathus; species Hybognathus amarus. Next base: position 1,007,891 of record JAQIUQ010003288.1, read on the forward strand.
TTATATTTTGTATTTTCCTTGTTAAGTTTTAACTGCTGTTTCTTTTTAAGGTAGACAATATTAACATCTGTCCAGGGACAATGGATGAAAAATAGCCTTTTGGCTAATTCTAGTACATTTGCAGTAATGCTAATTAATGTACACTGTCCCTGTCATATAGTATATATATATATATATATATATATATATATATATATATATATATACACACAAATATATATATATATATAGATATAGATATATAGATATATAGATATATAGTTTTGTTTTGGGACACAGGCCCTAAAATCTCAGCATTGCTGAGTCATTTGAAAGTATATATATTAAGTCTCTCTGTCAACCACAACCAAAAATGATTTTTGTCCCAGCACCATCCTCTTTTACTACATTCAGAGAATTGCAGATTTTGAAACAAATTAAGAATAAATGGATACAAATATACCCTGCAAGGAAAACTTTCAGACAAATTGATTGCTTTTGATAATCTTATGAGAAATAGAACTGGAAAATGACTCTGTCAATCGATGCAGACTTGTTAACACTTTGAGGCATTATGTCTTGTATTGCACTCTAATTCTATGATTACGGGACATTGTTCGCTGTATTGTCTCGCAGGAAAGCTTCTCAATAGAACATAATACCGCCGAATGACAGGGCGCACAAAGGCTGAGTCTTTTTCCTTTGCTTTGGTTAATGGCGGTCGCATAAAACCTGCTTAATGAACTTGTTCTTGTGCGCTCTGTTTATGAACTGGTTTGCACTCACTGCAGAGCCGCCACCAATAAGAAACTTAATATTTTACTTGCAGCATCCACCCATCCATCCACCCACCCACCCATCCATCCATCCATTCATCCACCATCCATCCACGACCCATCCATCCACCCATCCATCCACCCATCCACCCATCCATCCATCCATCGACCCATCCATCCATCCATCCATCCATCCATCCATCTATCTATCCATCCATTCACCCAACGACTCATCCATCCATCCACCCACCCATCCATCCACCCATCCACCCATTCACCCAACGACCCATCCATCCATCCACCCATCCATCGACCCATCCATTCATCCACCCACCCACCCACCCATCCACCCATCCATCCATCCATCGACCCATCCACCCACCCATCCATCCACCCATCCATCCATCCACCCACCCATCGACCCATCCACCCATCCATCCATCCATCCATCCATCCATCCATCCATCCACCCGAATATGTTTTACACTGAAACCTTTTGTTTAAAAGTTTGATTTACAATTTAGTTGAGATAAATGTGTCCCATGTGATTTTTAAATACCTCAGTTTACTCAAATAAGTTTTTTAAGTACAACTCATTATCACGAATGTGCCAATTGTGCGGCTATTGCGTTTTGATATACTTCCAAAGCTTGCTCAAGGAGTTTGTGTAAGCTAGATTTCATCCATCCAAAATTGGAAAGAAATGAATAAACAGAATCAGTCAGTCGTGCACGCTCATTTTCTCCAGATGCGACCGTGCTCATCTTGCCAGCTGTATTTGGTGGCTGTGCCTCGTTTGTGGCTATATTGAAATCTGTGTTGAGTGACAATGACTTCCTTCCCCCTGAAAGATAATTAATTATTCTCCTAACTGTGCTCTCGCGCTTTCCGAGGTGTTTAGCATTGGTGGCGCCAGGAAGTGACGGATGCCCTCGCTGATTGTCTCCCTAGATGGATTTGTAAATTAATCAAGCCTGTTTTCAATAGCGCACCTATGAATGGCAGTTTGCTTCGTATACCCGAGCGTCCCTCGAGTCGGGTTGTAACAATAGGTATTTTGTATCCTCCACCAACTAAACACAAAGTGTATGTTTAACGTGAGCAGATGAGCAGATTTGAGCGAATGGGCGGAACGGAAATGGGTGCATGCACTATTTGAGAATTTTGTGCATCTTCGCTTCTCCTTTGGCACCCGTTCAGACTCTTAATGACTTTTACAGACATACTGAAGTCGTATTTAATCAAAACAGCAGAGTTGTTATTCCCGTTCTGTTGTGCTGAGATTCTGACCTATTGTTTTCTCTCTAGCTTTAGCTGGCATTGGCGCCTATACCATCTACTGGTGGGCTTTTATCTGAGCGGACCAGATTTTGTGTGCACAAGCACATGGGGACGTTGTTGCCTTCTCTTCCCAACACATGGCCTCTTGTGTTTGCTATGCTGTAATCATGTATTTACTCACAAGGCAACTAATTCAACTTTGCCTCGCAAAGAGGTCATATTATGTCTTACAAAGTCTTGATTTAGTTTTTCAGGTCTACTAGGATAGATTTTCATGCTTCTGTGTTCAAATTATTTTTTTTGTACATATTTGACATTGTTGCAGCACCTCTTATCCCAGTCTGTCAGTAACACTCTGTTTAGTTCCTGTCTCTGATGAAGCCCCTCCTTTGAAAAAGCGCAATGTACTCTAATTGGTCAACTGGACCAATGTGTTGTGATTGGTCAACATTTTCAAGTGACAAGAAAAGTAACACCCTTTACCATAACTGTGAGTTTCAACATACTACTAAGTCAACCAGGCCACGCCCCTTTATTTTGCATATGCTTTGTGCAGGAACTATTTAAATGAGAAATATTGTGAAAGTTCATTCCCTGGAAGAAAACTCAAGACTGTGATTGTGGTATTTTAGGGAGTTCAGAAACCATGCTTAATGAAATCGAGAATAACTCCCTTTGGAGAGGATTTTGTGCTTTGTAAGGGTGTGTTTGGACCAAAAGTAAGTAATACATTTAATCCTGGTTCACTTAGCATTCACACTGTCTTTTAAAGGAGTAGTTCACTTTTGAAAAAAATCTTTTGCTGATAATTTACTCACCCCCATGTCACCCAAGATGTCCATGTCTTTCTTTATTCAGTCGAAAATAAATTAAGGTTTTTTGATGAAAACATTCCAGGATTTTCTCCATATAATGGACTTCAATGGGAACCAAACGGTTCAAGGTTCAAATGAGAGTTTCAGTGCAGCTTCAAAGGGCTTTAAACGACATCAGACGATGAATAAGGGTCTTATCTAGCAAAGCGATTGCTCATTTAAAAAATAAATAAAAGTTTTATTAGCTCAAATGCTCGCCTTGCTCTGTTCTGTGATGCGCGTTCTTGGCTCTCCTGTTCGAACTCGTTCATCAAAATGAACAAATCTTTTTCGAGTCATGACTCAAAGGGTCCAAGACAAAACCCGTATTTATCGTCTGGTGTCGTTTAAAGCCCTTTGAAGCTGCACTGAAACTTTCATTTGGACCTTGAACCGTTTGGTTCCCATTGAAGTCCATTATATGGAGAAAATCCTGGAATGTTTTCATCAAAAACCTTAATTTCTTTTCAACTGAAGAAAGAACGACACAGAAAGACATTAAAAGTGAACTACTCTTTTAAGACTGAACTTAAAGATGCAACAAAAATCGAACATCCACATAAATGCTGTGTTCTGGGCTAATGCGCTCATTTTATGTGCCTATATGATGGTATTTTGACGAAGCTGAGAACTCCTGAAGAGCTGACAATGTGTAAAGGTGGCAGGAATCCCTCATAAACAAGGTTCTGCCTTGAGGTTTTGACACAGAACCTGAATTGTAATGGGCAACGTAGCTCCTACACTCTCAGAAAAAAGGTACAAAAGCTGTCACTGGGGCTGTACCTTTTCAAAAGTACCTAAAGGGTGCATATTGGTACCTTAATGGTACATATTAGCACCTAAAATGTACATATTAAGCACCTAAATGTCCATATTAGCACCTAAAATGTACATAGCACCTAAAATGTACATATTAAGCACCTAAATGTCCATATTAGCACCTAAAATGTACATAATAGCGCCTAAAATGTCCATATTAAGCACCTAAATGTCCATATTAGCACCTAAAATGTACATAATAGCACCTAAAATGTACACATTAAGCACCCAATTGTCCATATTAGCACCTAAAATGTACATATTAGCACCTTAATGTCCATATTAGCCCCTAAAATGTACATATTAGCCCCTAAAATGGACAAAAGTTTTCCCTTTTGAAAAGGTACAGTCCCAGTGACTGCTTTTGTACCTTTTTCTGAGAGTGTATGATGAGAAAAAAAAAAAAAACAAGTACGCTTGAGCATTCTGTCCTTTTTAGGCTCGCATCTTGTGACACCATGTCCTGGTTTTGGTTCATTTGGATGCCTTTGGTCCGTGTTGTTCGTTTGGAAGCATGCCGAGACTCATCTTTTCACATCCTATCTTTGCAAACCTTTTTCATGCTCAAACAACATTGAAACTGTCAAAAAGCATTATATATCCTTGAGCTTGAGCCTTTTAACCGCACGATTTCATTTGAAAGTTTGAGTTGGACTGCAGAAGACTTCTTTGTTGTGCTGATATGCAGATGTCACTGATAAAAGCGACGCGGATCTCGCTACGGCTTGGCCGATTGTTTGCCGTTTCTTCACACTGTAATAATTACTGATTGTTAGTTATGGTTTGTTTTGAGGCAGTGTGGCAGATGCTACTGTGAGGTATGCAGGGGGTGATATTCCCCTCACTCTCTTTTGCAGATCTGCTATAAACAGCATCATATAGTGCATGTCTCTCTCTCTCTTCTGTTCTTCCCCCATCATCGCAGTGTTTAATCAGCCTTGACTGACTGGCACTCCCTAAGAGTGCATTCTCAGGCACCGGTTCCCTAAGGAGGAAGCCATCAGTCCACCCAACCCCCTCTTTCTCATCTCCGTCTAGCACAAACGGGCGCCCGCTGCCGCGCCTATAGATATTAGGTATTCATAAGTTCATCTGTCGTTTATGATGATGGCGTGCCTGTACTGTTCGTCATATTCAAAATATAGCGTATGAGGTCACTGCTCAGGGTGCTTTCACACAAGACGTGTTCTTGCGTTCTGTCCGGGCTGTTTTTATTTTATTTTTTATTGTTAGTTTTTACATTTGCTAGACGAATGTCTCTAGCCGTTGCCGTTCCCACACGTCTCGCTATATTTTCATAATTTCACGTCAAGACCATCATATTTTAAGTAGCCCTGGCAAGTTAGGTTTTAAAATAATGGAGCAATCAGGGATAAGCACATTTGCATAAACGTATTAAGTGAACGATTATTATTTATTTATTTATTAATTGGAATCGAATGATACTGTATATTTAATAGTTCATCATGCTTATTTTCTGTTTTACTTGATATTTTTTCATCTATCGCTCATTTAAAGTTTATCTTTAGAAACGCTAATTAAATGTAATCTGTAAGTTGTTAAATGTGATCTTTAGCAAATCTCAAATTTTTTTTAGCAAATCTGTAGCAAATCTCAGACTATTTGGTTTATTGTTTTGTGGCTACATTAACACAGCAACAGCATTCAAACAATGCATTTTATTTTTTAGGGTTTTATTGTTACTTATTGTGACAAAGTAGTTATTTAGTGATAAAGTAAAGTTATAAAGTTGTTAATTGAATGAATATTTATTAAAATAGTGATTTATTTTATTTCAATAGAAATAATACAAATATTATATTTTATAAAATATATTAACATTTTCAAAAAATATATAATTTATGTATTTGAATCTGTTATAATGCATTTTATATGAATAAATAATAAATAATTTGAATGGAGTTGATGGTAAACTGTGACATTTATGTACACAACTTGTAATATTCCCTCAAACCTGCTCCGCCTTCAGCAAAACAATCACGATGTTCAAACAGACGTCTCACAACATGAGGTTTTAGATGTCTGTGTTTACGCCGGTCTGTCTGAAAATGTCTCATTTGAGTCGAGAGACTGCAGACAGGACCGCCGTGTGACTTGTAAAGCTGTTAACATGACGGCATGTTTGTTTTACATCACCGCCGTGTTGTTGAGGCACTCAGACACAGTCCTTCCTGAAGCGTTTGTGTTGCTTCCAGAACGTTTTTTTTTTTTAACCCGGCCTTGAGAGATCTTTTTACGGCCAAAGGGTTTGTGTATTGGAGCTGGGGAACAGATGTATCAACGAACACATGTCAGTATGTCAGCTGAATCAGAGTCTGCTACTCTTCACCATTGAAATGTTTCAAAGCAGACCCAGACAGATCCTAAATTAAACGTCCGGCTAACCTAAACAGCCTTATCAGTGGAATGTTCAAGCCGTAAAGAGGGATTTGCGAACGATGACCCGAAGTAACCTATAAAAACATTATAGTAGGAATAGCATGCAGCTTAGAAGTGACTGTGATGTCCAGGTGGCTTTAGCATGTTGCTATGTGGTTGCTAGTAGGGATGGGCTTTGACACAAATTTCACTATTCAATTCAGTTCCGATTCACAAGCTGTCAATTCGATTTCAATTCCGATTAATTGGGGCCTATCAGGTTCAGTTAGTATATCCCTATAATATTAAATGGTACAATTTACTGATTTGTAGGCTACAGAAGTTTTTACAATTATTCATATATATATATATATATTTATATATATATATATATATATATATATATATATATATATATATATATATATATATATATATATGTATTTCTACTATAGAAATATATTTCTACTATTAATCGTGATTAATCGCATCCAAAATAAAAGTTTGTGTTTACATAATATATGTAGGTGCACTGTGTATAATTATTGTTATATATATATATATATATATATATATATATATATAAACACACGCACATGCATGTATTTTCAAGAAAAAAATTGTTTATAAAATATTTAGATATAATATAAATTATATATAAATCTATATACAGTATATACATGAAAATATTTCTTAAATATATACAAGCATGTGTTTGTGTTTATATTTATAAAATAATTATATACAGTGCACCCACATATATTATGTAAACACAAACTTTTATTTTGGATGTGATTAATCGCTATTAACCGTTTGACAGCCCTAATATATATAAACATAAAAAAGGTGGCTGTCATAAAACATAATAGACTTATTAATTTTACATTAAAACTGAAGAAAAAGGATAAGTAGAAATACAATGAATATACAATATAGTGCATATCAAAATGCTGATCAAAAAGTGATTTTTTTGGATATTATATTGCTTTTTTGAGGTGAATGTAGCATTACATGTCATTATTTACAAACTGTTTACTTGACTTCTTTCCACGGTTGAAACACTGATTGAGTGATTATATGGATTTCAGTAAGTTGTACAGTTTTTTTCAACATACCTTCTGAATGTTCATTCACTGAATATTTCATGCTGTAACTATTAGTTAAGCAGAAGAGATGATTAAAGAGCACCAAAATGGTATTTATTGTTTGAATTACGTAATAAAATTGTTCAGAATTTGAAAGCTGAGATGTTGTTTCATATCAGAAGTACCAATGCACAGCTTATAGCGATTTATTGGATCATGCTACAAAGTTTTGTTCATTCATCAACTGAAAACAGAGCTAAAAGATTGATTCTTTGGATTTAAGAATTTATATTGTTTTTTTCAAAATGGAAATCAATTAAAATTGCTAAATATATATATATATATATATATATATATATATATTTTTTTTTTACCCATCCCTGGTTGCTAGGTGTTTACTTACTGGACAAATTCAGCTGTTTCAATGATATTCTAGTCCCTAAGTGGAGAATTGTTTGATGTCCAATGTCTAAATTGACTGGATTCGGATCTTGTTGCTCCTCTTCAGAACATGTTTTTCCTTCAAATGCATTTTTACTCAGGCTTTTATGTGGCTATATAATCTCTTCAAAATTCAACAAAAGAATGAAATGACTTTCTCTGTTACTATTTTTTATTTATTTTTTTGACATTTGAAACACCTTCCTTCCATCACGCCGTGTTTCTGATTACAGACTAGTGTGAATCCCGCATGCTCCACCAAATCCAGTTAGCAGCCCACCACATTCCCCTAGCCCAGTCCCCATTCGCCACCAGCCGCCCTCAGGATTGACTTTCCCCAGGAGCGCTACCTCACGCTGCAGACATTTACGGTTCCCCTGAGCCCCACTGCCCCACACACCTTCTCTCTTCTCCATCTTGATGGAGTGAAAGAGGGTCTGGAATCCACATTGACCCTCACAAAAGGCCAGGGCGACAGTATAAAGATGAAGGAAACTAATAAAAATCAGACCGAAATGTCAAAGGAATATTAACGTGTTCACAGCCGGGCCTCCAAATGGAGTGAATAGGTGGATGTGAAAGTGAAGAATACTCTCTAAGTTGGATGAGCTCAGGTGAGCCTGGTTTCTCAATGGGTTGAATCTCACGAAAACATTTTTTTTTAATCTGTGCTGAAAACAAGCTTCAATACATTTGAATAAAACAAATTGTATTACAATTTGCATAAAGCAAGTTAAAATACTTTTTTATTTCGAAACATTTTCATTACCTTTACTTTTTAGAGAGATGTTTTTTTCTCTCCCATTGTTCTTGTTAGTAATTTATTCTCATTATTCTAATGTAATAAGTTATGTAAAAAAATAAAATAAATATATATAGGCTATATATATATATATATATATATATATATACATATAAATAACTTTTATTATTATATGAAATATTTATTAACAAATAATATTATATATATATATATATATATTATTTGTTAATAAATATATATTCATATATATAATAGTTATTTTTATATATATATATATATAATATATATATATATATATATATATATATATATATATATATAAATAAAATAACTATTATTATTATTTGAAATATTTATTAACAAATAATATTATATATATATATATATATATATATATATATATATATATATATATATATATATAACTATAATTATTATTATATGAAATGTTTATTAACAAATAAAATATACTGTGATTTTTAATAGTGAATTTTATTTAAATAAGAAAATCACAACAATAAATCCTTTACAATTGATAATTTTTTTGCATTACTGTAAAAAGATTTAGTTTTTGTGCTCTACAATAATGAGAATTGAGAAAGTGTGCTTAAATGTCCGAATTGGCTATAAATACTTGGTTAATTTTTTCCATTTTATTTTTATTTGGGGGTTAAATAGGACCTAAGCCCTGTCCTTGACAGATTCCTGGTAAGATTTCACTGTTCTCAGATCAGGTCCCGGGAGAACTTGGACACCTGTGTAGGTCTTCGTCGAATTGTTCTTTCTTTCGGCACGCTGCCAAGCCTGGAAAAATGAAGTCTTCTAAAGCTCTCTGCTCTCACCGCGTGCCTTTCTAGCGTCTGATTTGGTAAATAGTTGAATCAGCAGTGTCACTCCGACACAGAAAGGAGCTGTGTTCTCAATTAGCGTCTTCCGACGGCCGCTGGAACGGGCTAAAGATAGGTGCCAGCATGCAGAAACCATTCAGCCTATTGTTAAAAGGAGCGGAATCAAATGTAGTGCATGCTAACCGACTGAATGGGCATATGAGCACATTTGAATTGATAATGTATTTTTCTCTTTCTGCTGGTTTATTAAAATGCATATGTCCTGTTTGGTCAGCACATTGGAAAGAGGCTGCAGCTGTAATACTTGAGCCTGTTCTCACCTCACTCGCTCTCATAAGTCTTTCTTTTATTAATCAGTTTCTGACGAGCAGTATATCCTCTCCCAATTATAAAAGACAGATTGGAAAATATATGAATCAATCATATCGATCGGGCAGAGTTAAGGCATCCTTTGCCGCTCTGAAATATATAGCCCAGCTTCACGGCAGAAATCTCATCCCGAGTCTCTAATGTGATCGCTCGTCCAGCCCGGCGATGTCACATGCGTGTTTATTTGTGGCGAGTTATATAGTAAACATCGCAGCGCTAGTAAATCGTTTTCAGGTTTCTGAAAACACAGGCTGTTTTTTAAAAATATGACACAATCGTTCTCAAGGGCAGGAAATCTGATATTGGAGGCTGGTTCTTTGGGCGGTAAATCAATTATTATTCCGTTACCAAGGAGACTGAAAACGCAAAACTGTCACTCTCCCAAGAGAGAGACTTGTTTTCATTCATCTCGTTTCTGTCTCTCCCTTTCTCTCTCGCTCTCTCCCGCTTTGAGATTAGATTAGAACGTTTGCTGTATTGTCGTGAGGAACGTTGCTTAGAATTCTCCCAGAATGCTCTGGGGCATCTAGAGCAGGATTAGGCCGTAAAGCCTGGGAGTGTTACTGGGCTTTGGTGCATGGTTGAAGTGTGCCCGTTTAGGCCTGACCTTGCGTGGCATCCCCTGGGCCATGGAATAAAACTACAGGAAGGGAAGCACAGAGAGTGGAAAGCTCCTCATTAAATGATTTAAACCGCCGTGAGCAGATAAACGCATTTTAAACACTCTATGAATTCACATAAATGTGTCGCTCCCTGTCACGTCTGAGAAATTAAGGAAAAATGAAGGTTGCGAATCTAACTCTGTTTGTGAAACCCAATCAAGTCTGTACCAGACCATACATTTGAACAAAAATAAGATTATATATTAGAAGATATATGTGTGTTATTGAATATCACTGGAGTGATGTCGTCAACATGATGATTTTTTTTAACATAACGCAAAGACAGTTCTTGGTTCATATCAAGTGAACATGACTGAAGCAATGATCATTTGCAATTAGTAATGGCTATGGGTTATTGTGTGTCTTTTAAAACGATTTATTGAAAGAAATGGCTCATTAGATTTGTCCATTCTTAAGTATTGAATGATTCATTTAGAGAATGAGCTTTTGAGAGTTGTTTCACTTGTTAAGTTTTTTTATTCATTCATAAAAAGGATTGGCTCATTAAAAGTGTTGTTTATGAATTACACTTAGAACTACACTAGTAATGATGTAATTCATTAAACTGATTCAAATGATTTTTAAATGATTTGTTAAAAGAATTGGCTCAAGTTTTTTTTAGTCTTGAATTATTCATTGAATAGGATACTTCAGGAATTAGCATTAAGCTTTGTATTAGTAGGAAACCTGTAGTAGTTTCAAATTACCATGCTTTCCACCCTCATATCCCCCTGAGCTGAGAGATTTATGTATATTTTTTTTTCTGGAAAATCGCCATTTTGTATAAATTTGAGGATTTTTTTAGCCAGAGGCTAAAGACTGTAGCCTGACTTCGTCATACTCATATTCTAATGAGAATATGAGTCTGAGCCCGCTCCATTAAGCTTTGATTATGAGGTGTGTCGTAACCGAACCAGGAAAAAACAAAAACTCTGCACTCAATTGGATAGTCGGTAGACCTACAACCAATCAGAGCAACGCAGTAAGTCAACTCCTTTGCATAGCGCAGTTTTCAACTACAGAACTTACTTATTTTAGAAGTAAATAACGAGTGTTGCTTCTTTTACTTACTTCTCCATGAGTGCGACCAAAGGAGAAACCACAACGACCACAGGCTTTTCATTACGTCCCATCTTCTTAGTGACCATCAGAGCCAGCTGATAAGTGACACTTTTCCCGAATCATGTGGGAAGGACGGCAAAATATCTTTCCGATCGACAAATGCCTTGATTGCAGTTCTCTGTTTGTCTATTAAAATTAATGCGCTGTCGATTTATTTTACAACAGACGCGACAGCGGAATCTATACTCATCTCAATTCTCCAGCTGCAGTCATCTCTGAGGGAAACCAGTTAAGCGCTCGTTGATAACGTGATGATTACTTGCAGATCAATCTGTCCATCATCGTATAAAGCCCGCCCTGGCAATTTGATTGGCCCGATGATTTTCTGAACCGATCATAATTACTCCTCAATGGATCGAGTCCAGACCGAACTTCCCATCCAAAAAATGTTGTGGGCGGAGTTCGGGCTGGCATCCAGGGCTATAAAGCAAGGGTTCTCAACCCTGGTCCTCGAGGGCCACTGTCCTGCAGAGTTTAGGTCCAACCTTGATCAAACTCACCTGCATGTAGCTTTCCTGTAATCCTAAAAGGCTTAATTAGCTGGCTCAGGTGTGTTTGATTTAGGGTTACAGCTAGACTCTGCAGGTCAGTGGCCCTCCAGGACCAGGGTTGAGAATGCCTTCTATAAAGACTGCAGTCAGTAGTAGGGGCCGTCCCACATGTTCTCAATCCCGCCCATAGAGGGCGATCTCACTCACAGAATGAACACATGGTGTCGGACATTTTCTTGGAAGCTAAGCTAGAAAGCTCTTGTTCTGTGGAGAAAGCCGAGTAGTAGGGGTTACCATCCTCTTTTTCACTGACATGTTCGGCCGTTTTGCTCTCTGCAGTCGCCATTCATTGTTTACAATCTAACTGAATTAATTCTGATTGGTGAATCTGAGTGTAGTGTTAACATGAACTCTAAACAAATGAGCGATTGATGTGCGTTTTAACATTGCTAAGAAATTCCCGCTCCTCCGTGAAAGATACGAAAGCGGTGCGTCTCACAGGTGTCGCTCATCTGTAATCACACCACCGGCCTCGCGCCGTTCTCCCGCGGCCCTCACTCGTCCTGCTCGCCACAGTAAACATAATGATGGTGACTGTAGAACGCAAAAGCCGAATCCCGGACATTTCGGGCGATCTTAAAACATATTTTCGGGCAGACTCATCACGGAGACTCACTGAGTAGCCTAGACTTGTTGTTTAACAACTGCGCTCTGTTACCGGTAGGCGTGGCCTCCTAGGGTGGCAAAGCAAGTGCATTCTGGGAGTTGTTGTCTTTTATGCACATTAGCCAAAAATACATTTTCTGGCTTTGCTCAGTCTCAAGAAGCTCCAAATTCAAAAATAATTTCACTTTTCTTTTACATAAATGACCCATTTTAAATACAAATTCATCCTTCCACAGGTGAAGGATTCCTTTAAAGAATTCGCTTATTAGATTAGTCCATTTTCGAAACGATTCAGTACGAGAATTGGCTTGTTATAATTTAAAAAATTTTTTTTTCTGGAATGCTCAATGTCCCGAAGTGTAATGGGGTGGGGTATGGGGCAGGGGGATTAGAAGGGAATTAGTAGTTATGTAAATTTTCTTTCTTATTGTACAAAATGTTGTCAACTTTTTTCAAAATAAATTAAGAAAAAAAAGAAAAGAAAAAAAATTTTTTATCGATTCATTAAAAGAATTGTCTCATTAGATGTTTTTTTATTGAAAGACATTTGTTTATTTGTTAATTGAGCAACACTAGTAATGATGGGATTTGCTAAACTGACATCAATAAACAATTTGTTAAATGAGTTGGCTCATAAGATTTATTCGAGTCTATTGAATGAAACGTCAAATTAATCGGCTTGTAAGTCCTGATTAAAGATTTGGCTCATTAAATTCGTGATTCATTCAAAGCATCAGTTCATATGATTTCCTCTTTTGTGCATATTTTTGAATAACACACTAAAAGAATTGGCTCATAAGATTTAGTTAGTTTGTGAAATGAACTGAGTAACCTCTTACAAGCATGTGGTCTAACTAGTCTGTTATCACATTCAATTGATGACTGGCACTTCAGAAAAACACTCTTTCTGCGAATAATAGATATTAGTCAGATATTCAGTGTGGACGAGTCGACGGCGGGATTCAATATCTCCCATCAAACCTGTTCTTCATGCTGCCGTTGTCTTGCACCGGTCACATGACTGTATAGGATCAGTGCATTTGCAGTCAGGTCACTGCATGTGTTTAACACATTGATAGCCCCGTGCTGAATGATAGATAAGACACCGGGAGCGGGTGGGGGGCTGGGTGCGCTTCAAAATGGGGGTCGGGGTGCTTGGGTCGATTCCAAGGAAATTCACAAGCCCCCCTGCGCCTCCCGATTTTCTTCTTTACCTCTGTCGCTATCAATTTGTCCCAATGCCTAGCCTAGATGGGCCGCCCAGACAAGATCATCTCTCCCTGGGTGGGGAGGTGAAGAAAGATGGATGAGAGGGGAGGGGCGGCTGCAGGCCTGCATGCCTTTGAGGCAACCCGTGGTGGTCCCTCTTCTTATTGTACTTCTGTTTTTGTGGTCTGCATGTGTGTGTGTATGTCCATGTGCATCTTGTGTCATGCACATGGGAGGGGTACGGATGCAATTAATGAGCTTAAAAACTCCCCAGCCGTCACTGTCTGTCCTGAAGGGGTAATGCTTCAGTGAGGCACTTCCCTCAGGTCGTGCGATCCCGAGACGGGCAGACAGGATGGCTAGCCGCAGACACTAGAGTCCTGTTGTGCCTCTCTGTCCTGTTCATCTATTGTGGAGGACCACAGGACAATGGCTTCATTACTGTCGGCCGTTCTCTGGTGTTGCGGGCTAATATGTAATACAGCCAAGCACGCGTGTGCGGCCCGGGCCGCTAAATAGCTACCAGAACTGTCTCTAATGACACTCTGAAAGAAGTGGGTCAGGCGAGAGGAGGTAAACTCCTCCGTGGTTTGTTCGCGCTTTCATTCCTTTTTTCCCTCCAGTAGGACATTTCATCCCAAAAAATGGGGTTTATCCCACGTGTAGCCCAGGGCTTTGATAGATAAACACAAAGGCTTTACTGAAAAGTGCAGTGGTGGTGCCAGAGTACAGGATTCAGATTGGAATAACATGTTACTTGGATTTAAACAATGGTAGTTGAATGATTATTTTCATGCACCATGGCATTTACGTGGTGTGCAGAGGTACTTAAAAAATCCATGGTATATATAAAAAAATAAAATGTGATTTTGCTTTTCATTTTTCCTGATCTAATTTTTAGTTATACACACAAAAAATGCAGATTAAGTATAATTAACTTGGATATCTAGGTCATTTCAACTTAAATCACATTAAAACTGACTTAAAAAACATCATAATAATTTGTGGTTCAATAAATGCAACAGATATTAATTGATGTACCGCTGATTCAATACAATAGTTTGAGAGTTTGTGAATCTTTTTGAACTTTTCAGTAAAGCAATAGGCTTTTGCACTGTTTTACTCGATAAAGTGAAGTTTCAGCTATATACAGTATTAAATGCAGTGTAAAGTTTACGTTGTGTTTTTTAAGAAATATTATCGTTTTAGTGAACTTGATTAAAATAAGTTCAGAGTAGGGCTGTGAAATCGATTAATCACGATTAATTGCGATTAATCACATGCAAAATAAAAGTTTGTTTACACAATATATGTGCGTGCACTGTGTATAATTATTTTGTATATATAAATACACACACGTATGTATATATTTAAGAAATATTTACATGGATATACTTTATATATGTTTATACAAAATGTATATTATACATAAAAAAACAATTTTTTCTTAAATATATACATGCATATGTGTGTATGTATATATACAAAATAATTATACACATATTTATACACATATTTTACATAATTTTTAACTTTTATTTTGCATGCGATTAATGGCGATTAATTGCTTCACAGCCCTAGTTTAGAGTACTCATAACTATTGTTTTTTTATAAACTTTAATTGATGCAATCGGTTTCCTCAAATGAAATAAATTAGCTTAACTTGTTGGGTTTTACAGTGTACCATTCGTTCAATTGTAAACAAAAACTGTATGTTTGTTTTTGCGCGCAGTCAGCGAAACTGTTTCTATTGTCATACAAGTATTGTCATACAATTAATTATGAAAAATTGTTTATTTATTTGTCTGGATGTTGATAATTTGCGGTTCAGTAGTGAAATAATTTGCGGTTCATTCAGTGAATGATTTGTCAGACTGATTCAAACCAATAGTTGTGAGTTTATCGAGTCTTTTGATTGATTAATTAAAATAATCGTTACTCTTAAGATTCTTAATCGACCTTCATTTGTGATTCAAGTTGCGCTACATATTTGTTTTTGACATAAGTGAAAATATTCTTGCATTTTATGTTTAGATTTTTGTGAATACATGATTTATTACTGTGACACAAGTTGATATTAGTCAAGCTATACATAAAATCATGGTAGAACGACTAATTACTGTTGTAGTGTGGTTGGTGAATGAATCTTATGACACAAAGAGCTTCGAACACGATGAAAATACACGAAAACTCAAGCCGTCATGAAAGCGCAATCTGAGGTATCTCTTTTTATAATTGGTACAGACATTCAGGGATTAAGGGAACATGTGTTTGGGAAGTGCTGAATGAGTAGTGTGTAAGTGAAGTGTTATATAGCTCCAGGGCCACTGGTCAGTCCCCAAAATAGACCTCATGTCGAGGGAGCACCTGTTCGGTGGAAATATGAGCGCAGCGAGATTGCAACTCCAAGTGACTCAAGTGCTAATAATCAACAATCACACTTCCGTCGCTATAATAACAGTTATTAACAGGGCCGACGGCCTCTAATATTTGGATGAGTAAGTGAGCGTTGCATGTAAGGGTTTGCCCTTGCACTAAGAGAGAGTTGATGAGATTTTATTTGTATAAATGAATGTCAAACGATTTCCACACTAGCATTTGCTAACGGTGAAAGGACTCTCTCACAGATCTGATGTTGTTCACTTGGAGCTTTAGAGCGAGTTTTCTTTGAAAAAGAGGCCCGTCGTCAGTCTCTGTTTCTCCCTCTTTCATGTAAAACCTTTCTGCCGGTCAGTCAGGCTTTTGTGTCAGTATAATGTTGAAGTCAAAGACTCGCAGAAAAGCTAAACGCGTTGACCTTTTAATCTGACAGGAAGGATGGCACCCACGCACACACTTTCTCTCACATTCACAGACGTACGCCGTCTTTTTGCATGAAATTTCCACAGATTTCTTGAACACTGGAGAGACAGACTGTATATTACTAGCCTCAGCACATTTCCAGCATCCAAACTGAGATGCAAATATAATACTTATATTATTATAATATATATTATAATACTAATAGCTTATGTGAACCAAAGCACCTCTTCAGATCTCCAGGCTAAAAAGCTACTAAAATCAATATTTGTGTACTTCAGTATAAGTGTAGCAGTGAGGCAGTGCTGTAATGTGCCAGGCAGAACTGTTGTATTTTAAGTGTGTAATTAGGAGCTGAGGATCCCTGATGTGACTCGGCCATTATCACCTTTAGCTAACTGAGGTGTTCTTTACTAGCACTGGGCGGGATGGGAAAGGCGGAGGAGGTGTTATACTCCTCCCAAACTTTTGAATTAATTTCCTTATTCCCCTGTTAATGATAATGATGGTTGTTTTGTGCAAATGTTTGCAGAAAAGACGCATCCAATGAAATAATGAAAGTGTTATTTTATTGTTATTAATATACTGAATATTTATATAATTTGAATATTTTAGTTATACTTTTGTCAGTTTGTTAGTTTCATTTATTTTTTTTAGTATTTTTTAAATTTTATTTCAGTTATTTGTAGGACTGTTAAACGATTAATTGTGATTAATCGCATTAATCGCATCCAAAATAAGTTTGTGTTTACATAATATATGTGGGTGCACTGTGTATATTTATTTTGTATATATAAAAAATACACACACATGCATGTATATTTAAGAAAAAAATATTATTTATATATAAATATTTATATTTATGTATAATATAAATTATATATAAATATATATACATGAAAATATTTCTTAAATATATACAAGCATGTGTGTGTAATATATATATATATATATATATATATATATATATATATATATATATATATATATATATAATAATTATATATATTTAACATAATATAATATACAGTATATTATGTACACACAAACTTTTATTTTGGATGCGATTAATCGTTTGACAGCCCTAGTAGCCCTAGTATTTGCAAAGACACCATTTAAAAGTCATTGTAATTTAAGATTTTCTTCAAATTTGATTTGATAAATATAAAAATATATTGATAATGAATATAAGTTTGAGATCTCGCACACCACCAAAGCCCTTTACAAAAGTAAAATTCTGACATAAAACTAGGGTTGGGTATCGAGAATCAAATTGGAACCAAGGGACTAAGTTTTCGTTTTTCCGAAAATCGTTGCAGAAAGTAAAAATTTTCGATTCCTAGTTTCGATATTCATAGTCTGCCGAACCGGAAGAAGAAACCGCTGAACAACACCAACGAAGAAGCGTCTGACCGGAAGTGTTGGCATAACCGCGCGAGTCGAACTTGAGTAGCTTACATCGGCGGTCCAAAGTGTGGCTTCACTTTTTCTAAAAATAACAAAATCTCGGCAAAAACGCAAAATTTGTGACATAACGAGTATTTGTAACAGAAGGAGTATTTCCTTCAGAAAGACCGTTGGTTAGCAAGGTTAGCTAAACTTTTTTGACCCTGCCTCTTAAAAGAATCGGAATCGAGAAGTCGTTAGGAACCGGAATCGAAACAAGGAATCGAAATCGGAATCAGAATCGTTCAAATTCAAACGATACCCAACCATACATAAAACGGAAGTCGTGATATTCTTTACTTTCCTCTCATGACACATGAAATGGCTTCTTGATCAAGAAAAGATGTAGGGCAGTAAACACGTCATCTGAGAAGAGATGTTTCTGCAAGAGGGAAGGGACGATAGTTTAATTTAAGATAAGGAACTAATAATGGAAATAATGATGTGCACAGATGAATAATGGTTACTGCAATATTCCATTAAAAAACAAATATTGTCCATTTTGATTTCTTGGTGACTTTAAAGGCCCACTGAACTGACTTGGAACACGCAGCATTATTATTCGTCCCAATGGAAAGCATATTTACACCGTCTGAATTGTTCCCTATCCCATCTATATTGCACTGTGCCATTCACCATGTCAGGATCTATTTAAAATGTAGGGGGCGGGACACTTTAGATTCTAGAGAACATTTAATTGGACATCTGATGAGAAGCTGAAGTGCAGAGTGATGTCATCAAAAGCGTTGATCCATGGGCTGAAGTGAGACACTGTTGTCTTTTTTTTTAGAGCACACTAGCTTATAGATAACAGTAAGGCTAACTTATTCAACAGCTAAAAAAGCAAATTGTTGACAAATGGTCTGTTTATACCAAACACACAGCAGATTATTTTGTTAATGCCCTGTGCACACAGATCCAAACATTTGAAGCAGATATTCATGTTTGGTGCAAAAGGGTGGTTGCCAGTACTCACTTCTCTCTTCTTTACCTTTTTTTCAGCCGCATGTGGACCTTAATGGACTTGAGCTTTGGGAAGTTTGTTGACTAAACGTGTTTGGGGTCGAAACAGGAGCTCTTTCGGCCGGATGTGTCAGTCAAGTGTCTGAACTGTGCAGTGATAGAAAGTGTGTGTCAATATTAAGCTTTGACTCGCTCACAGATTGACACGAGAGCAAGTGAACTCACACAGACAAGCAAGCTTGCTTTTTGTTCAAACAAGTGAGTCATCCGCAAACGAGTCTCAGCGCGTTTCTCAGAGTCTTAACACCTCTGTCGACAGCTCCGCCGTACTAAACGATATAAACCGTGGTTTACTCTCCCGGCCTGTTCTTTAATCCTTCCTTTCCATTCCTGTCAATCCTTCAAAGATGTTGCCGAGATCCCGGGCACAGCAGCCTGCCCTGCAGAGAAAGGTCTGAATTAGATCACAAAGGTTCCAGATGGCTCAAATTTAATTATTTAGCACACAGAAAAACCAATTCGGGTCAGCCACGAATATATAGGATGCCTTGAAATGGCTTCTATATCGGTGTCCGCTTTTATTAGGGCTGGGAGGTAGTAAAAAGTGTAAGCGGGCCGCATTGTGAACGCTCGCTCCGAGGGGTTACTGCGGGTTGCAGAGATGGAGACCCTTAACAATGGGGCCAATCATTTTCTCTGCCCGCTTCCATGTCTGCTCGTCAAAGCAACATAAACAAAAGCCAACGACACTTAGGTGCCAATTCCATTGTGGCAGAAATGAAAAACGGCTGGTGTGCGTTTCCTTTTTTTCTATTTAAAGGCATAGCAGAGCGTAAAACTCAAGAAGAGCTCTGGAAACAAAAGAATACTGTGTAGAATTGATGGAGGACTCGCTAAGTGCTTTGTTGCCATCACATTGAGTTCTTCACAGATTGTTTAAGGGTTTCAGGAAGTCTGGAATTGTGTCGCTCCATTAGGTGTTGAAAATCTGTGTTTTTCTGATAAGGGTTTAGTTAGACTAGAGGTGTTGGTTAAAGGAGTTGTTCACTTTTAAAAAAACTTTTGCTGATAATTTACTCACCCCCATGTCATCCAAGATATCCACGTCTTTTTTTCTTCAGTCGAAAATAAATTCAGTTTTTTGATAAAAATTCCAGGATTTTGCTCCATATAATGGACTTCAATGGGAACCAAACGGTTCAAGGTCCAAGAGACAGTTTCAGTGCAAACTGTTCAAAGAGATTTAAAAAATTCCAGACGATGAATAAGGGTCTTATCAAGTGAAACAATCACTCTTTAAAAACAAAAACAACTAAGTTTACGTTTTATAAGCTTAAATGGTCGCCTTGCTCTGTTCTGTGATGCGCGTTCGTGACTCTCCTGTTCGAACTCGTTTATCAAAATGAACGAATCTTTTCGTGTCATTTGGTTCATTCAACGACATACCTGTCAAGTTTTGTATTTGAAAATAAGGGAAATTTTCCGGCGCCCACCGCAAGCTGTCCCACCACCCCAACCAAGCTCCAGTATCCCTTACATTTTAAGACGGGTGTTATAGCCTAAATGAAAACACACACACATATATGTACTATGGTATATATGAGGGTGGCCTATATATGAAGAGCATTTATTTAAAGGCTTATTTGCATATTTTCTTTTAGTTTAATATTGCTTGTCTTTACATTTACATTTTATTTTCATTCCACACATTCTTTTCATTTCATAGGCTATTGCTTTTCTTTTACAGTTTTTCTTTTCATTTCACATAACTTTTCTTTACTTTTAGTGAGTTATTGTACAAATTTGTTGCAGACTTTGCATTATTTAAGACATTATTTCTTTTGGAAGGAGCGTATTTGTGGGCTGGGCCACAGTGGTTAATTTTACGAGAGTAGAGCAAACCGTTCTTTTGTCTAGTCATCCTATTCTCTAATAATCTTTCGTAGTCGCAGTTTCAAAACGCGTGACTGTCCCCCACCCTGCTCCTCTTTGTTTCCCCCGCGTTGTCACTCATCATCTGACCTCGCGACAACTGTCACCTACAGTCAAGGGCGTAACTTTGGTTTTATAAGTGGGGGGGACACACAATTGGGGAAAATGTTTTCAGATTTGAATCCCATTTTCTGGAAGTATACATTTATGGACTATGGTGATACAAAAAACAGGAAATAATTTGATTATAATGATAAATTATGACAAAAGAATAGTAGGCTATATGTATAAGAAAAATGTCTTTATTGTTTATAGGGGCCGATCGCCAAGACGTTAGAGAATATTTTTATTAAGTCAAAATGTTAGCCATTAATGTTTTGTGTGTAAATAAAAATGTAAATAAAGTGAGCTTCAATTTCCACTGTAATGTAGAAACAAAGACAGTATATTTTAACCCTTTAAAATAATTGTTTAATGGCTTCTGTTTTATGAATGAAGGCCAGTATCACTGATATTATAGCTACTGATGTCTCAATAAAAATGATCCACGAATTTTAAACATTTATTAGGCTTCAAAAATATAACAACTTATAATTTAAGTTAACTTAAAACAAACCTTACATAACAGCTTCAAGCATCATTTAGTCAAGAGCAGTTAGTTATATTTTCTGTTCCCTTTGTTCTTTGGTTAACTTTACCTAGAGAGAGAATTAATGGATGCTACTTGTTATGCTGGCAGGATCTCATGCATCTCATTTTCTCACTACTCTTTACTTTCGTTTAAGATTTTCTTTAACTAATTCAAGACTGTTCTTGTGGGGATACTGGACAAAACGGACATTTTGCCATACATGTGTGTTTTTGTTTGTTCAAGCGGCAAAATAGATCTCGTATACCGCGCGCTGTCAATGCGATACTGGCGCGCGTCATGTGTGTGTATCAGGACAGGAGGACATGGCAGCGCGCTGCGTTCTTTTAGTCTTCTCTCGCGGCATAAATGGTTTAAAAGCATTTGCATTGAGCAGGATCATATATGACACTAGCTTAGAGTCACCTGTTGTTGTTTGTGGTGCTTCATCGCTGACTGTGCGGCATTCGCAACCGCTGATGAGCAGAACCGAGCCTGTGTGGATGCGCGTGACCACGCCAGGAACGTCGCGTGCACACTCTAAAAATAGCTCACTGAAAGTGGTATCGCGGTTGCGGCACATCGGCGATGAAACGACAGAAACAACAGGTGACTTATTTTTAGTTAAAAATTATAAAATTGATTTGAAAGTGGGGGGGACACAAACGGGATTTTGAAAAGTGGGGGGACATGTCCCCCCTGTCCCCATAGGAAATTACGCCCATGCCTACAGTACCTGTAGTTATCGCGAGGCTAGTGACAGAGCTCAGATTGGGAATGTTTTTTTTTACTCCGCCCGGGGTATTATTATAATTTAATAACGCAGGTTAAAATACGGGAGATTTACGGGAAAATACTAATACGAGACTTTCCCGGCCAAAACGGGATACTTGATTGATTTTGGAAAAGATTCGTTCATTTTGATGTAGGAGAGTCACAACGTGCATCACAGAACAGAGCCATTTGAGCTTATAAAACGTAAACTTTATTTTATTTTTTTTAAATGAGCGATCGTTTCGCTTGATAAGACCCTTATTCATCGTCTGGAATCGTTTGAAGCCCTTTGAACAGTTTGAAGTTTGCACTGAAACTCACTATATGGAGAAGAATCCTGAAATGTTGAACATCTTGGATGACATGGGGGTGAGTAAATTATCAGCAAAAGTTTTTTTTAAAAGTGAACTTCTCCTTTAAGTCCCAGGAGGTTTCAGGACTCTTTTTAAGAAGCATGTGATGCTCTTCCTGGTCAGTTAAGAGGAGAAACCACAGCGGCTGGTATATTGTTTAGCTTTAAAGTGCGTGGAATGCCCGTCCAGTAATTTTATATGTCTGTCTTGAGCCCACAGAGAGAGGAAGACAGCCACCTGGACAGCTTCAGTGTCTCACTAATGCTTTTTGTCAGCGTTTTGGGTTTCAAGGCCAGGCTAAGCACAATAAACAGGAAAAATCTGTATTTTAGTCAATGCATAATTGTTTTTTGTTCTGAGATGCGAGGCCTAAATGGCGATTTACATGTCTTTTGATTCAGCTTATCGTGCCCGGTGCATAAATCAAGCCAGGAATCTCCCATTACGTTGATCGATCTGCTGTTTATGACTCGTGCTAAAGGGCTTTTTCGCCAAAGCATGAGGAAGAGCAATGAAAAATTTCGAATAGATAAGCTAATGCAGCTTAAATTAATTGTAGCATCATTATTCAAATCTGTCCGAGCATAAGAAGCAGCTAGCCAACATGATACGGCACTCGTCTGCGTCTTGTTAACCCGAAGGGCACTTCAGCATAGCAAGAGAGCTATTAATTGTGTTTGCTCTCAAACATGGCGACATGATTATTGTTTGTCCTTCCTCATTCCAAACACTGTTTCAACACGTAATGAGGAGGACTCGCTGTTGACTTAATGACGTGTGTAAGGCGGCATCTTATCCCTCGGATCAACACGGTCAACAGAAACAAGAACCCAAATCTTGAAAACATGTGCTAGTGGTGACACATTTGGCTGTGATCATCCTGTAATAATGGTATCATGTATTTAACTATTTGTCATTATGTTTACAGTGTGATCACACATCTTTTTATTACAAGCCACATGATTTGAATGAACAGTAACGTGTAGGAAATGTGATGAGATTTAAAACTCGAGGTTAGGGTTCGTTTTAAGTGCGAGCGATGTATCATGCGTTTACCTATTTGTCATTACAGTGTGATCTGGAGGAAAATGGTTAAAATAGTAGAGGCGCTGCATCTGAATACTTCCCTTCTATGTAGTATGCGAAAAACTGTATGCCAACTGAGTAGTGTGTCCAAATGCATTGTATTCGAAAACAGTAGGCAAAAAGTCCCGGATGACCCTCCATTTCCAGCGAAGTGCGCATTCGCTGGACACTACTATCCCATGAGGCCATGGGAGAGAGCTCCAGGGTGGATTCTGATGGGCTGTCAATGTTTTTATCATTCATCAGCTGGATAAAATCATTCTATAAGTGATTCTAACGATATTGTTTCTCTGTGCCGTTATCGTAATAGCTGTCTTTATAGCAACTTGAATGTTGAACTATTTTAGAACTACAACTTTATCCTTATTTTGATCGTCCTTGGGCCTTTATCTAGCCTGACTACGTCAGACTTCGTACTTTTGCTCAATTTCAGTTTGTATGAAAATACACAAAAAACACAGTAATATTGTGAAATATTATGACTATTTAAAATGACTTTTTTATGTTAATATATATTAAAATGTAATTTATTCCAAAAACATGTATGATTATTATCCATGTTGAAAACTGTTTTTTACATTTTTATTTCAGGATTCTTTGATGAATAGAAAATTCAAAGAACAGCATTTATTTAATTCAAATCTTTTCTAACATTATAAATGTCTTTACTGTAACTTTTGATCAATGTAACTCATCCTTGATGAATAGAAGTATTGATTTCTTATTTATTTCCCCCAAAAATAAAATACAAATTCTTACTGACCCCAAACTTTTTAAAGGGTAGTGTTTAATGTAACAAAAGCTTTCCATTTCAGATAAAAGCTGTTCTTTTGAACTTTCTATTCATCAAAGAATCCTGAAATAAAAATGTAAAAAACTGTTTTCAACATGGATAATAATTATACATGTTTTTGGAGCATAAAATCATCATATTAGAGTGATTTGTGAAGGATCATGTGACACTGACGACTGGAGTAATGATGCTGAAAATTCAGCTTTTTTTCAGAGGAATAAATTACATTTTAATATATATTAACATAAAAAAGTCATTGTAAATTGTCATAATATTTCACAATATTACTGTGTTTTTTGTGTATTTTTTATCAAAAAATTGCAGCCTTGGTGAGCAGTAGACTTATTTTAAAAACATAAAAAATCTTACCGATCTTAAACTTTTGACCGGTAGTGTATATATATATATAAATACACACACATGCATGTATATTTCAGAAAAAAATTATATATATATATATATATATATATATATATATATATATATATATATATATATATATATATATACTGTATATATATATATATATATATATATATATATATATATATAGTATATACATATATTTGTATGTTTGTATAATATTTCTTAAAGATATACAAGCATGTGTGTGTATTTATATATATATATATATATATATATATATATATATATATATATATATATAAAATAATTATACACAGTGCAACCACATATATTATGTAAACACAAACTTTTATTTGGGATGCGATTAATCGCGATTAATCGTTTGACAGCCTTATAATAAACACTGCTTTTGACCACACCGTGACTCGAAGCCTATTTAGCAGAAGTTAATCTTCATGAAAGAATGAATGAAATGGAATGAGAAATGTTTGTATAAGCAAACCCCCTCTGTAATAATTATTTTGGACAACAATTCCTTCCTCATATAACCTGTCAAAGTAGTTCACTCACACCGACACTCGCCACTAACTGTGTCCAAACAGGAACGGCTAGAATAGCAATACCTCTGCCGAACTAAATCACTACTGCATTAATGTCAATTTCCTTTTTAAATTTCCTGTGTTTCAGACTTCAGTGTGGATTTGCATCGTCATCCATCAGCGTTTGGTTTTAAAAATTCATACATTTCTTCTCGCCCTGATGCTTGTTGTTGTTGTTGTTTTTTTCCCCTGACATAGCAAAGCGGTAATTGACTTCCTTTTGTGAATGAAGAATCTCTCGGATGAGTCTGAGGCCTGAATATCACCTTTTATATTTCCAAGTAGAACATAAAGTCAGGGGTTAACGCCGCATTTTTTAAGCTAACACAACTCCAAACACATCACTGACTGTGCTGATGCATACATGCATGCATTCGTGTGTGTGTTACCGCAAAGATGTGCAAAAGCAAGGCACAATTTCCTGTGCGATTAATTGTTGGCTTAAGTGCAGTTTCATGTTGGCTTTGCCTCTGTCTGGATCTGGGCAGGAGAGGTTAATAAGCTTACGCTGGAATTCGAAGAGTCTCCAGAGGTCGTTGGCAAATTTGGCTTGTGTTTTTCTTTCTTCCTTTTTCTCTTTGGAATGCCAACATAACAGCTCAAATCGGGGTGAGTAGGGTAAGCTGTGCCACTTTTCTTGAAGTTGTCCTCTAGGCAAGGAGAAATGAGATGGGTGAAATTAATATCACTAATTATATTTCAGTATGCTGGATTTCAAATTAAATTTAAAGGAAGCATCTTAACACCATATAAATATGATTTATTACTGTTAATATTTCAAAATAAAACTATTAATATACATGAGAAACATTTACTAATGCTTGTTCATAAACCACCCAGAATATTTGAAGATGGTTAAACCATTTTCATTATAGCCATTTTCATATATATATATATATATATATATATATATATATATATATCACACAAGCTGACATGCATGAAACCATATAAATATTTTTTGCTAATAAAAAAACAAAACAAAAAAAATATATATAAATATACAAATATATGTATATATATATATATATATATATATATATATATATATATATATATATATATATATATATATATATATAGGGCTGTCAAACGATTAATCGCATCCAAAATAAAAGTTTGTGTTTACATAATATATGTGGGTGCACTATGTATAATTATATATATATATATATATATATATATATATATATATATAAATACACACACATGCTTGTATATATTTAATTAATATTTTCATGTATATACTGTATATAGATTTATTTATAATTTATATTTATATTTAAATATACATGCATGTGTGTGTATTTATATATTTATTTATATATATATACATATACACACAAAATAATTATACACAGTGCACCCCCATACATAGAATGTAAACACAAACTTTTATTTTGGATGTGATTAATGGTGATTAATCGTGATTGTGATATATATATATATATATATATATATATATATATATATATATATATATATATATATATATATATATATATATATCTTAAACCCATTTTACCTTCCTTTTTACATGTTTTAAGAAAAAATGATTTCTTCATCTCAATCCCAGTCAGCTGCATGTGATCTTCGAAAGAGTGTCTCTCTTTCTCTCTCCTGTTTGCTGACGTCCCTTTGGCCCGAGCTCCAGCACCTGAGCAGCAGGTCTGCAGTGATCAGAGGAGCCTGACTGGTCTCTGGCCCGTGACAAGCGTGTGAGAGAAGTAACATTCCTGTCTACACTCGTTCTGCTCAGTGTGACAGCCCATGAGATGCCTGAACCCAAATCCCAAATCCCTGCTTCTGCTGCCAGCACGCCTCACCTGTGCTCCTGCTGGGACTTACAGAATCACAGCGTTTCAGATGCTGCTTCTGCCTTTTGTTTTTAAATTCATCCATTTGTTTTTGTTGTTGCTATTTGGAGAGATAATTGGGAAGGAGCGAGAAGAACGCAGGGTCCAAAATGAAACGTCTGCGGTGGGCGGCATTGAGTGAATTTGTGAGGATTAATTGCATGAAATATTTCTTATAGGCTATTAGACAGCAAAATTATTTTTATTAAGAAAAATATTTTCCTTATCAATGCAATTTGTAAATCACGATTAATCGCATCCAAAATAAGTTTGTGTTTTACATAATATATGTGGATGCACTGTGTATAATTAGTTTATATATATAAATACACACACATGCATGTATATTTAAGAAAAAAATATTATTTATATATAAAATATTTATATTTAAATATAATATAAATTATATATAAATCTATATACAGTATATGCATGAAAATATTTCTTAAATATATACAAGCATGTGTGTATTTTTATATATATAAAATAATTATACACAGCACACCCACATATATTATGTAAACACAAACTTTTATTTTGGATGCGATTAATCGCGATTAATTATTTGACAGCCCTAGTAATTATTTTTTTCATGCAGCCAATTAAAGGAAGCTTTATAGATGGTCAAGGGAATATTGAGTGACCTATATAATGCATATCTCTCTGTTGAAATAATAATAATAATAATAATAGTACTAATATTATTTAGTAATAATAATAATAATACAATTATTGTAATTATTATTTTTAGTATTACTGCTACTACTACTAATACAATACTAAATAATTATTACTGCTATTACTACTACTACTCCTACTACTAATAATAATGATAAAAAAAATTGACAATATAATTTTTAATGATGATAATTACTACTAATAGTACTACTACTACTACTACTAATAATAATAATTTTATATTTTTTAAAAATATTATATTAAAAATAATTAAAATGTATTATTATTTTTTTATATGTTTTATTTACTCAAATCAAAAGTTGTTTCTGCTTGAAGGAGAACACCGGCGCAAAATGAACGTTTGGTCTAATTACACATCGGTACCTAGTCGATCGTTCTCTGAGATGTGTTTTCATGATTATCACATGTAAAGAGTTTTATCTTTAAAAACTGTTTAGCGTATACGCTGAGTATATGGGTCATTTAATAAGTAAAAAGAAATCACTAGTTAATATCACTAACAAGGCTATGGTATTAAGAAGCGATTTCTTTTTAATTATTAAATTCCCCCATATACTAGCGTATACACTAAACAGTTTTTAAAGATAAAACTCTTTACATTTGATTATCATGAAAACAAATCTAGGTACCGGTGTGTAATTAGACCAAAGGTTCATTTTGCGCCGGTGTTCTCCTTTAAATGCTTACAGGTGTTACTCTCCTGGAGTATTGCATGTTTAAGTGCATGTTTGCTTAGTTGTTTTATTTTTTTGCTTCAATTATGGTTCATCATTTGATAAAGTTTACAAATGAGTAAACCACTTAAAGCTGCATCGATCCTATTGCGTTTCCTCAAATTGTGGGTGTGAGTTGGTGTTTTTAGGTGAGTGGGCTGTAATTTACGCCGTACGGATATCCGAAAACCAACAGTGAATGGTAATTGAACGGTTGTTCCTGTTCAAAACATTCCAGCGTTGGTGAGCTTGTAATTTGGGCATTATAAAGCGGCTGGTATACATGACTGAATCTGAGTAATTGCTGTTTGAGTGAAACTAGGCTCTGGTGGAGGGTGAAGGGCGTTGGAGGACGAGCAGCCGTACCGCACAGGACTTAGTTTCCCACACCATGGCTTTTTCTTCACCCATAATGCCTTTCTGCAAGCTCTGGATCATGTGACCTTTAAAACCAAACCATGCGCAGACACCCATGAGACTAGAACTCCGAGGTCAGGCCGGGTCAAAGGTCACGGAATGCGTAGAAAGTGCCCGCAGCTGCAGAGGAAGAGAGTGTTGATGGTTTAGTTGGTCGTATTTGTTAAGGCAGAGTGAGACAAAGCAGGTGTTGATGGCGTGAACTCGCCTCCGCTCACGGGATAAGGACTCTAATTGGATGACAGGCCCTTTGTTTAGTTCCTAGGGTGCAACGCTTTTGTCTCCTTCACTCTCCTAAGAGGATGAATTTGTAGCTTGAGGATTTTGACCTCATTTTCTGAGACAGTGGAGAGCTTTTTTTCATTACTGGGTGCTCATGTAAAATAGATCTGGCTCTCTGCAGTATCAGACCCTCTTCAAAGGCTAGAATGAACCCGTGGAGAGGTTGAAGATGGGGCAGATGTAATGTAAAAGCAACTGTATAATGTCCCATCATGCCTCTTTTGACACGGGAGGGAAAAATAGATCTCATTTACCTCCGTAATCCCTTTTAAAGAGTCGCCAAGGGCAGTCAGAATGACATTTCACTGAGGAACAGTGTTTAGTTGAGGTGGAAGAGCTTAAAGGTGATTCATTTTAAAGTTAAAATGCTTTCCTTTATCACAACTCAAAGGTATAATACCCCCAAAAATGTAACCCCAAACCATGTGAGTTTCTTCCAATAAACTCAATAGAAATTTTGAATGTCTCAGGATACCAAAAAACATATGAATCATATCTGAGAATCAGAAAGTAGTTTGCTATATATGTATTTCTGAATTCAGCAAATCTTTTCAGTGGATCACTTTTTGATTCATTAAACGATCCGATCTGGTATTTGAGTTCAACTCTGAAAGTGACTTCATGATCATTCTGATTATTAGCAAAATGTTGGTCTGTCCTCTCATTAATGTAATAGTGCATGACATGAGTTGAATGAACCACTTTTATGGTGCTTCATGGAGCGTCAGTCCTTTTTATGGAGCGTCAGTCCTCTTTCGAAGTTGCATTTTTTTAAAGAAGCACTATGCAGTTTTTTTTTTACATTAACTGAATAGCTTCGGAGTTATTGCAATGGTTATATGACTGTTTTCGAGTTGAATGTTGGGCATCTAGAATTATATTATTCTAATTATTATTAATACATTAAATAAATATCAAGTGTATTTACCATTATTATTAATGTATTTATATTTATAATTTTTGAATTATTTAATTAATAAATGTCTGTATATAAGTAACTTTTATTCCTTTATTATATGATATATTGACCTTTTATTATAAAAAAAACAGACTTAATGAATAATATCAAAAACATTATTATTATTATTGTGCTGTTATGATGGTACACTCTAAAAATGCTGGGTTGTTTTAACCCAAGTTTGGGTAAAATATGGACAAACCCAGCCATTGGGATACATTTTTGAATTACATTTTTAACCCAAGGTCTGGGTTTGTCCATATTTTACCCAAAATTGGGTTAAAAGATCCCAGCATTTTTTAGAGTGTATATAAAGCGAGGGTTGAGACAGTAGAGTTGCTTTTACTTGGTTTTAATGTCTGTAGGTGAAGCAGTGTTTGCCTTTGACTGTATCGTAAATTCTGCTGAAAAGGTCATTTAATGTGCCTCAGAGGTGTAGTATTTACACAGATGAGGAGTTTATATTCTAACGTCTGTGTCTTTGGATTCTTGCTCTGTTACTATTATAATATTCCATGTCCAAAAGAAAACAAAGTAACATTAAACTGGGATGTCTGGTACTTTCACTTAGTAGACGAATAACATGACTTTGTGCTTTGAATCTTTCAGGCGAGCCAGTAAAAACATAAACCCTTCTGTGGATTACATCAAATCCAATTTTAAATAAGACCACATGTTAACAGCTCACGCCATTATCAACAAGCTGATGTTTACCTGCTTTTTCCAGCTTGCTTATTTG
The DNA here is from genome assembly GCA_030378365.1 of Hybognathus amarus. Lineage (NCBI taxonomy): Eukaryota > Metazoa > Chordata > Actinopteri > Cypriniformes > Leuciscidae > Hybognathus > Hybognathus amarus. The sequence continues at coordinate 1,039,038 of JAQIUQ010003288.1, forward strand.
TTCACTGGTCAGTTAGTGTTGTTGTTTATAGAGTGTGTTTGAGAGGATAAATCTATAGACCGCTTTGCAGCAGTGACAACATAAACACACGGTACTGCGCATGTGCATAAAACTGGCCCAAACTTAACTTCCGGCAAACTTGCGCAGACAATCCATAACAAGTAAATAACCATAGTAGCTGGTATTTCTTGACAGTCAAAAGAAAATAAATGTTACCTGGCCAAACTGAAATGTGACACTACCAGACCCGTTGAACAAAAATAGGAGACAAGATGTTTTTCTACCGACGTGTCTGATTTACCGCAGTGTTAAAAAACTGTGGCGAGCGGAGCGCGGCGACGAGGCTTTATTAGGTGAACATATCTCTCCTTATTAGCTTCTTACATGCTTGCTAACCTTTTTTTAAGGCGGGTCTCCACATGACAGGATGTTGGATGGATATGCTGTGCTTCACTGCTGTTAATGTGTTTGTGTGAGAGAGAGAGAGAGAGAGAGAGAGAGAGAGCTTGCGATATGCGCTACACGCAACTCTGCAGTCAAATACAACTTTTCCTTAAATTGTAAAAACACCGGAAATCAATATGTGGCGGTCAGCGCTGATAATGAGTTGGGCTGCCACTAATAAATGCATGGGAAACACTGTACCGGATACTCGGATAAACCTAGCTATTTTAATATAGTATCTAATACAGTCAATGCCGTATTATCCAATAAACAGTATAAACTAACAGAACGGAAGTTAACTTTGGGCCAGCTCATCACCATGGCAACGCGTCTGATGAAAGCGTCTATAGTTGGGATTGTCACATTGGTCTGTTGTCATTACAATTGTAGTGATTGTGTTTTCAGAACATCCTCGTCTGTTTTTGTCTCTTCTTGCCAATTTTATCCTGTGATCTATTACTCCGCTCGTGTCTCTCTCTTTTTCTTGTCTTCTCACTGTTTGATGTGAGTGGTAAATGAAGCTCTGACTCCTCCTCGGATGTCAGTGGTGTTTGTCTCTCACACCCTCCACATGTCTGTTTCATTCAGACACGTTTGTTTCTTAAATATCAGAATTCGTTTTTTCTTTCTGTTCAATGGCTTTTTCAGTTTTAAAGCTAATATTCTGCATAGGCTGAAAGCTGTGCGCTGCAGACTGGAGAGTAAAGATTGTCACATCTCAGAGATTCTGTTTGATCTTTTAATAAATGATTTTATTCTTCTGAGGTATATCTCCTACTGTGAGCTTTGGAATACTCCTCGCTTGGGCTTAAAATCTGTGGACATTTTTAAAAAGTTAGCTAAAAACGGTCTAGACATGTTTTTGTTTAATTATTATTATTATTATTATTATTATTATTATTACTTATTGTGCTATATAAATAAATTGTACTTGTTTACTTATTACTAATTTTTAAATATCATGATTTTTTAGTTAAAAGTGTAAAAAAAAAATGAACTATTTGAACATATTCCACGACATTGGTTAATGATTTTTCATCCATCACCCCCGTCCATCCATCCATCCATCCATCCATCCATCCATCCATCCATCCATCCATCATCCATCTCTCTCTCTTCTCTCCACCCAATCCACCATCCATAATTATCTATTTGAACATTTCCCTGATATTGCCTTTTGATTTTTATCCATCTATCCATCCATTATTATTTTCTTTCTGTCCATCCATCCATCCATCCATCCATCCACCCACCCATCCCATCCAACCACCCATCCATCCACCCACCCACCCACCCACCCATCCATCCATCCATCCACTCGCTTGCCCACCCGGCCATCAGCCACCCATCCATCGCATCCATCCATCGCATCCATCCATCCATATTCAAAACACCCATCCATCCACCTGTTCTCCCATCAGCCCACCCATCCATCCATCCAGGATCTTAAACAGTCCACCCATCCATCCAAACTACCAATCCATCCATCACCCACCATCCATCCATCCATCCATCCAAACACCCACCCACCCATCCGTCCATCCACCCACCTGCACATCCACCCACCCGCACATCCACCCACCCGCTTGCCTACCCTGCCCATCAGCCACCCATCCAACCATGCATCCATCCATCCAGATCAAAACACCCATCCATCCATCCACCCCACCCATCCGCCCGCCATCAGCCCATCCATCCACCTGCATCCCATCCAGCCCATCCATCCATCTATCCATCCATCCATCCACCTGTTCGCCATCAGCCCACCCATCCATCCATCCACACCCACCCATCCACCCATCCACCCATCCACCCATCCATCCATCCATCCATCCATCCATCCATCCCATCCATGCATCCAACCAACCACCACACCCACTACATCCATCCATCTACCCACCCACACATCCATCCATCCACCCATCCACCACCCATCCATCCACCCATCAATCCATCCATCCATCCATCCATCCATCCATCCATCCCACCCATCAGCCCATCCATCCATCCATCCATCCATCCAGGATTTTAGTCCACCCATCCATCCATCCATCCATCCATCCATCCATCCATGCATCCAACCATCCACCCACTAATCCATCCATCCACCCACCCACCCATCCATCCATCCACCCCATCCATCCATCCATCCTGGTTTAGATTTTTATATACTCACTGTATTTTATATAAAAATAGTTTTACTTTTTTTCCAGTTATTTGTAGTTCTTTATTATACCAGATCAATGTGGTCTATCAAAATGTAAACATCATATATTTTTAATTGTTTATGAATTTGTAGAGAATTACTCTGGGCCTCTTGTTGTCTCTCGTCCTTGCAGAAATAGTCTAGTTGTTTGAAGATGAAAAAGAACATCTTTTTGTACAGTTAGGTTTAGAGGAGGGGGAACAAATGGGAGCGAGAGAGATGGGAAATGAATCCAGCTCCACTTAAGAAGCTTCATTCTCCCAGTCCTCTGAAACCCCTGGCCTCACAAGGACTTCGAATCGATAAAAAACAAGCACCCAAATGAGCCGAAAAAAACGACTCCCTTCTTTCATTTTCTCCTGCTATAGTCATTTCCCCATTCTCTTTGCCCCGTCTGTGATCGATGAGGGAAAGATTGGGCTATGATCAAACACCGTCAGTCTGCGCACGGGTTCCGACTCCACGGCAGGTTAATTAATAAAATGGATAGGCAGGCGCCGCTACCCTGGCATCATTTGAGCGACGGAGAGACGGAGGGGGGAAGGTAATATTTATCTAAATTCCAATTACCCTCATCTGAGCTGTTTGATGTTGTCGCGGGGTCAGCTCTCGGCAGGCTGAGCAAGCACTCTGCATTTCAAACACTCAAGTGCTCCGCAGAGGACCCCCGCCTCAGGGAAAAAGGAGTACACATCTTAACCGCGCCCTCCTGAAAGCCATTTAAGTTCAGCATGGTTTTTTTTTTAAGGCATGCTGAAAAGTGCACCTGATTACATGGCAGCGCTCGCCCAGTCTGAATGCTGCCGGTATTTTTGTAGACCATCGTCCCCATTCAGAGAGTGATAGATCTGTGGGATTTCAGTATCATTTCAGCTAACAGACCCCAGAACAATCAATGCTACGGCTGTTCGGTCTTCTAATCCAGTGTAAAAGTTCCTCCACTCTTCAATTTTCCACCCCTGCATTAGTGTTGGATGGATGAAAGCTGTAGTTAGGCATAAAGAGCGCTTGGCGTTTGGCATGAAGTTTGTTTAGTTTGTGGCAGAAGATCATTTTTCCTCTTGAGGTTTAAAATAAGAGTTCTTTAACTGACAATGACTTTAAATCTAGTGGTACACCAATCTTTTTGGGGACTTTTAAATTCATATTGTGCTTTATGCTTTAAATTTTAAATACATTGTCCTATATTATCTCCAATTGTCCATCTGAATCATATGTCAAAATAAATGATCTTTGCTTATTTTCACAACAAGTATGCGATTAATCACACAAAAGTGTGCAATTTATCGCAATTAATATATATATATATATATATATATATATATATATATATATATATATATATCATTTGACAGCCATAATATATAGGTATTTAAAAGTGTTATTTATTTCATATTGATTGACCATTGATTAAAATGCATTCTATTTTCAGATTAGATTTAACATTGTAAGATTTTATCAAGTCTAATAAACAAATTAAATGCAGACAGATGCTGCTAGAATATTTATCTCAGCATCTGGATTTGCTTAGCACGGAGAAACCACAGATGGTTTGACCAACGTATAGCTGTTCCATAAACGAAGTCTCTGCTTTCTGTCAGATTGTCAGTGTATTTCAAGTCGCCCATACCAGACAGTGAGCAGCCTGTGTTGTTTAAACCAGTCCTAAATTTGGGCCATGTTTTGTGTTTTTTTTTCTCTCAAAAATGTGAACCTGATGTATGAATTAGAATTTTTTGGTGAACTGTCCCTTTAAGTATTTCTGAGTTTATAAAAACTAGCTCGCGGATTGATCCGATTCAACAGGGGCATTGCAAATGCAGTCGGTTGGCATTAAAGCGATTCGTTTAAGCGACGCAGACACGGAGTGAGGGAACTATATATCCAAAGGCTGCGAAATGCGACACTACAGCTGGTGGCGCATGAATTGACGAATCGCAGACCGAGTCCGGTCATGTTTCTAGGCCTTCTGTCCTGCTGCCCGGGGAGACGTGGGCTCTGACTTGGCCGGCAGTATGTGACACCCAATATGGCAGCCTTCGACTAATTGATGCCACCTTGTCAACCCTAATTACTGCAACTGCTGCAACGAGGAGGCAGCTAATTAACAGACTAACGATGTTTGTCACTTCAGACCGACCCAGATATTTAGGAGACGGCCCAAGACCGCTGCCAGTGCATCTGTTTCGGGTGTTTTTTCTGCCTCGCACCTTCTTTTCGTCAATTTGATCTCTCTGCCGTTTCCCAAATGGCATTTCGTATCCTTTTCGTTGTGAATTTAGTTTACTTACAGCCTCATTTCAATCTCCTATCACATTGCCGTCAGAATTGATTAGGACAGAGGCGCGCGCAGGGAAATAGGTGAGCTCTCTGACTTTTAATGCGGTTGTCAGGCGCTCTGTGTTTTTTTCCCTTCAGTCGTCACTTCAAAGATGTTTTGAATTTGACACATTTAGAGCTTGCTTTTTACCCAGCAAGCTCAACTACACTAATTATCAGTGTGAGGAAACAGAGGAGTCGCTAATGATGAGGCAGCGGGGTTCGAGTGTATGTATGTGTGTTTGTGTTGTTAAAATGTAATTGATTTTTATCGCACGTCTGATCAGATGCTGTAATCTCGCTCCGCTCCCGGCCTGCGTCGCTCGAAGTTCTGCGTTCGTTTTCTAGGTCAGCCGGAGGATTCTGCATTCATGAGGAAAATTATAATACTGCGTGTGTCAGTAATAATCTGAGATGTGTAAGTGATGATGTGCCGCCAACCTGAAATACTGTGAGCAGTAAAATCACAGTAAAATACCTGGAATCATGCTTTTTTGGATGTAATTTTCATGTAGTGTGTGATATAGCTGTTTGTGAATGTAAATGGTCTGCAAAGTTTAAAAGATCATTCTGTCATCTAAATTGTCATGTAAAAAAGATTGTAATTTTATAGTTATAAAAATGTTTTTTTCTGTTTCAGTTCTAAGCTCTAAATCTGTGATTTGAATTGGACTGAAATCTGAAAACTTAAGAGAATGACCTGTTTAGTTGGCTCAAAGTTCATTAAAACAACTATTTCAAAAGCTGAACTGATTTTCTTTTTTATTTTATAGTAAGAATATGTATAACTCAATGTTTTAACTAATTGAAAAAGCTGAATAATCGTTCCAAACTTACTGATTAGCCGGCAAAATAATCAACGATTAATCGATTAATCGCTAGATGAATCAACTAGATTAAGCGATTAATCGCTAGATTAATGGATTAATGCGCTAGATTAATCGATTAGCAAAATAATTCGTTTGTTACAGCCCTCAGTGTATGAAGTGCTGAGGAAGCATATGGAGTGGAAATTCAGACATGGTAATGGCCGTTTCTTTTTGACACTCGCTGTAAGCGGTAGACCAATCACAAAACACGGACTGTTGTATCTGACCAATCAGAGCAGAGTAGGCTCTCAGAAAGGATTTAGAGAGACGGGATCGATTTACAAACAGGTTTCTGACACTGATAAAAGAGGTGATGCTGCAGTGTATATTATGAGAAAAGTTCTTTCTTCTTTTGACTATTTTTTGATGCATTGACCTATTGTAGAAGACCTTCAAAAGAAACTTAAAAGCCTTTAATATAGCATAATGGGGTACTTTAAAGTCAAATGCCATGAAAACACAGTTTTAGTATGTTCAATGAGGAAAAAGAAAGATGTAAGAAGTATGGGAATGTTGTTATATGTTGATGAAAGATTACAGTTAAAGACTTTTCTTTAGGTACTCTGCACTGTGCGCTGACCTGGAATGCATATTACGAGAGTAAAGAAAGTCCAATCTATGTTGTGTTAAACTCAAAACTTTGGTTTTGTTTTCAGATTCGAGTGGATGGGATACCTCCGCCTACTGAGAACGCTCTGCTGTATGAAACCGTCACCGTCGTGGGAGGGAAGCCCGATTCTCCAACATGGTGTTCAGTCCAGATTATCAGTTCATCTATCTGCTGAGTGAGAAGCAGGTGAGATTCATTTTTGAACGATTCTTACAAGATGAGGTGACTAGTTCCAGTACAGACTCTCTCATAATAAAATAAAAATAGGTTGAGATTCAATATTTAAAAAAATCTGCTAAAACAGATAATAATTAAAAAAATACTACCATGTAAACTTTTTTTTTAAATATTACTTTTTTTCAGCAAGGATGCATTAAATTGATAAAAAGTGTCAGGAAAGACGTTTGTAATGCTACCAAAAAATGTATGCAGTATAATAATCTATTTATTCACTTTTTAAGCTTTGGCTTGAAAATGAAATTTCCAACTTAATCGGTTAGACTTTGTTCCAAATTTGAGTGTCTGATATCTCTTTCTAGTAGACGATTTTGTTATGGTCGCAGTACCAAACATTTCCACTAGATGAAATTCTTAATTTCCAATGGAGTCTTTTTTACTTTTTTTTACAGGACATTTAACCTTTTCGAATCTGTCCATGATTTTTTTTTGTGTATTCACACAGCAAGTGCCCAAACCTTTAAAAATAAATAAATATATTAAAAAATGAAAAAAAAAAAAATTAAAAAAAAAATTAAAAAAAAATGGTAAAAAATTACAAAATCAGAGGGTTAAAATATATTCAAATAGAAAGTTAATTTAATCTATTTATTTACTTTTGAGCTTGGGCCTGAAAATGAAATTTACAGACTTGTACAACGGTTAGACTTTGTTTCCAAATTTGAGGTTGATATCTGCTTTTAGTAAGATTTTGTTTGGTTGCAGGTACCAAATATTTCCACTAGATGAAATTCTTCTTTTTTTTTTTTTTTACTTTTCGAATACATGTCCATGATTTTTTTTTGTGTATTCACACAGCAAGTGCCCAAACCTTTAAAAATAAATAAAATATATTTAAAAAATGAAAAAAAAAAATAAAAATAAAAAATAAAATAAAAATGGTAAAAAATTACAAAATCAGAGGGTTAAATATATTCAAATAGAAAGTTATTTTAATCTATTTATTTACTTTTTGAGCTTGGGCCTGAAAATGAAATTTACAACTTAAACGGTTAGACTTTGTTCCAAATTTGAGGTTGATATTTCAAAAAATTAGCTTTTAGTAAGATTTTGTTTGGTCGCAGTGACAGAACTTTCCACTATGATGAAATTCTTCATTTCCAATGGAGTAATTTTTTTTTTTACTACTTTTTTCAGGACCTTTTCGAATCATGTTTATGATTATTTTTTTTTTGGGTGTGTATTACACAGCAAGTGCCAAAACCTTTACCAAGTTTCATACCATTCCGATGAAGTAAACTCTTTATAAAAAATTGACATTTTTTAGTTGAAAATCACCAAATCAGAGGGTTAAAATATATCCAAATAGATAGTTAGTTATTTTAAAGGGCCATTCCACCTCTGGAAAGATGAATGTGTATTTAAAATGGGTCATTTATGTAGAAGAAATGTGAAATTATTTTTTAATTTGGAGCTTTCTAGACTGAGAAAAGACAGAAAATGTATTTTTGGCTTATGTGAATGAAAAACATCAACTCCCAGAATTCATTTGCTTCGCTGCCCTAGGAGGCCACGCCTACCGCTAACCTCGCAGTATGTAAACAACAGTCTACTAGTGATTCTCCGTGATGAGTCTGTCCGAAAATGTGTTTCGAGATCGCCCAAAATGTCCGCGATTCGGCTTTTGCGTTCTACAGTCGTCATTCATCATGTTTACTGTGGCAAGCGGAACGAGTGCGAGCTGTATGTATAACGGCGCGAGACGAGCCAGGTTTACTGTGTCGAACCGGGATGAGTGCCGGCTGTGTGGATAACGGCGCGAGGGCCGGTGGCGTGATTACCGATGAGCGGCACCTAAGACGTAAGTTACCGGTCTCGTATCTCTCACGGAGGAGCAGGAATTTTCTTAGCAATGTTAAAACGCATCAACCGATCACTTGTTTGGCGTTCATGTAAACACAACAGTCAGATTCACCAATCATAAGGAATTGAGTTAGATTGAAACAAAAGCTGTAACTTACATGTAAACAATGAATGGCGACTTCAGAAATTAAAAGCTGAATCCCGGACATCGACGGCCGGACATGTCCAGGAAAAAGAGGACGGTAACCCCTACTACTCAGCTTTCTCCACAGAACAAGAGCCTGCTAGCTTAGCGTCCAAAAAAGATGTGTAATGTTAATCCCAATCCTCCATAACGCATCCGTCAGCGTATTCAGTAGTTTCGTCCACATTTTTCAAAACGTTTCTGCCAGTGAAATCAAACGCATTGGCACTGATCTGTGATAGGTCTGTTAGCGCAATAGGTCCAACCCCCTATTGGCGGGTTTGAAAGGGTGGGGACTCGGGCTTGTAGTTTTTTACTGAAATCGCCCTCTCTTACACTTCCGCCAACAATGACGTAAAATGACGATTTTTGCGTCATTGTTGGAGGAAGTGAAAGGTAAATAGCAGATTTCTCTCGTCTCAGGGGAAAATGATAAAGTGTTGCATGACCATTCAATAGTATAACTGGGTTTCTAACAATGGAAAGCTTAATGCAAATGGGTGGAGTTGCCCTTTAAGTTGTAACAATATTTCACAATATTACACTTTTTACAAATAAATAGTTTTGTTGAGTATCAAAAACATAAAAAAGAACCCAAACTTTTAAATGGTAGTGTATACTGATGTGTTCAATATATTTTGCATGATTTATTAATCAATCTTTGAGGTTTAAAAGTTTAGAGAGACTAGTCATTAAAAAGTTTCTAATTTAATAATTATTATATGATCAACATAACAATCTCTATGAAAAGCTGATTTAAAAAACAAGAAACAAAATGCTAATTTACATCAGTATTGGTGACACTGATACAGTGTAGAATCTGAAATATTACTTTAAGTAATAATGTCTCATAATGCTTGGCTTCTGCATAATGCTTTGCTCATAATGCAAAATCCTAAAGGTTTAAATGTAACCTTGGGTTCCAGATTTTCCATGTAGTTTAAGATTTATTTTTTATAAGTCACTATTGTTCTTCATTTTTATCACTTTGCGTTTGCTGTTAATTTATTTCATAAAGCAAAAACCTTTGTGGCGAGGACAGAATGATGGCACGTTTGTGAGGAGGGTGTGTGCGTGTGCGCGCTGCTTTTGTCTTAGAGACCGAAACCGGAATCTCGGATACGTCGTTTTAACATCTGCCGAGACGGAAAGCAGAATATGAAGCGCCGGTTCACGACTCTGAATGGAAGCCCCAGCTGCTTGGCCCTAATAAGAAATAGTGGGGAAGTATTTCCACCCAGAGCCGAGCAGAATAACAGCCCTTCCATAATGCTCCATTATACAGCCGGAGGAGAGGAAGGATACATCGAAGTTCCTTCAGCAGCTGAACAGACATACAGTACAGCTGTAGCTCTTTCTTCTCCTCAGCCTGTCTTTTGAATGCTCATTCTTCTTCTTGCAAAAAGAAATTTGTTGTCTTTGTGCATTTTTTGAAAGTACCCCATTTTTTGTGTGTGTGTTTCCTTGAGAAAGACTTGGTTGAAGTGACACACTGAAAACATAACTGTCTTTGAGAGCTGCAGGCGTCAGCTTCAGCGTAGGGATATTTTTAAATCCTTATCAGTGCGATTCAGAAAAATAACATGATAAAATATGCCCGTGCTTCAGGCATCGTGAAGCAGTGTGGGCAGGAAGTAGCCATGCAGATGGCGGTATTAATTTCACCAGCGTTAACGCTCGAGACAGCTCAATGATGTGTGCGATGACATCATCTCTGTGATGTCATGCGCATATACAGGTAGACGGGTGTTTCTTTAACTACTCTCCTTTTTAAAACTTTAAAACTATTTATTTTGCAAAATACATTTTTATTACCACTTGGGTAACAATAGGTAACAGTTAACTAACTAACAATAGGCAATACATTTGTAACCGTATCTTATTAATCTCTGCCTCTCTGTTAGATTATAAAAATACAACTATTAATTGTTAGCTGAGGTCCATTAAATAATATTACCAGACACAAGTTTTGATTTTAATAATGTATTAGTGCAAATTTTTATGTATAGGATTTATTGTTTTATGATTTTCCCAGACACAGACTATGAATATGAATTATTTATTAATACTATTAATACAATTTTGTAAAGCTATTATTATCAAAATAAAGTGTGAAATAATATTTATTATGTGAAAATTGTGTATTTGAATTTATATATATATATATATATATATATATATATATATATATATATATATATATATATATATAAATACACAAAAAACACAGTAATATTGTGAAATATTATGACAATTTAAAATGACTTTTTTATGTTAATTATATATTAAAATGTAATTTATTCCTCTGAAAAAAAGCTGAATTTTCAGCATCATTACTCCAGTCTTCAGTGTCACATGATCCTTCACAAATCACTCTAATATGATGATTTTATGCTCCAAAACATGTATGATTATTATCCATGTTGAAAACAGTTTTTTACATTTTTATTTCAGGATTCTTTGATGAATAGAAAGTTCAAAGAACAGCATTTATTTCATTAGAATCTTTTCTAACATTATAAATGTCTTTACTGTAACTTTTGATCAATGTAACTCATCCTTGATGAATAGAAGTCTTGATTTCTTATTTATTTCCCCCAAAAATAAAATACAAATTCTTACTGACCCCAAACTTTTTAAGGGTAGTGTTTAATGTAACCAAAGCTTTCAATTTCAGATAAAAGCTGTTCTTTTGAACTTTCTATTCATCAAAGAATCCTGAAATAAAAATGTAAAAAACTGTTTTCAACATGGATAATAATCATACATGTTTTTGGAGCATAAAATCATCATATTAGAGTGATTTGTGAAGGATCATGTGACAATGAAGACTGGAGTAATGATGCTGAAAATTCAGCTTTTTTTCAGAGGAATAAATTACATTTTAATATATATTAACATAAAAAAGTCATTTTAAATTGTCATAATATTTCACAATATTACTGTGTTTTTTGTGTATTTTTTATCAAAAAATTGCAGCCTTGGTGAGCAGAAGAGACTTCTTTAAAAAACATAAAAAATCTTACCGATCTTAAACTTTTGACTGGTAGTGTGTAGCATTTGAAATGTGGTGGAAATGACATGTTTTGACATGTAATCCTTTGACATGCATGATATACAGAATAATATACAGAGCTATTCAAAAACAGAAGTTCAAAGACACAATTCTAAAGATGGCTGTGAGTTTGATTCTCTGGTGCATAAGGTCTATAGTTGAAGAAACACCCGTACGCATTAGCACAAGACATCACCTGGAGTGTTGTTGCTCCGTTCAGCTTCGCTCTAGATGGTTCCCAGAGTATCAGGGAGGCACTGTAAACACGCTTGTGGAACTAGATTAATAGCGTCTCCCTCTTTCACCGTCACACTCCCACAAAAGACTCACTCATGTGTTAAAGCTCCGCCGTCTGAACTTCAGACATCGATGTTTGTGTCAAGAACTGAAGGGATGTTCTTCACTGTTAAAGCTTCAGATGGCCCTGCATTGATTGATCAGTCCTCATGCTGATTAAAAGCTTTTCTTTATGCTGAGATCATGAACGGATTGATCAGGTGTATTAATCTGAAAACACTGGGCTTTACTTGAAGAGATTGAGCATTCGTGACTGACTCCAAATCATCGCTTCTCATCGCGTGGAGTCAAATGATGCTACTTATGAGAGGGAAAAGTAGATTTCGGCTTGTTTTTTAATTCACACATAACTTCTGTTCCTCTATGCATAAATCGATCCTATTTACTTCACTCTTAAAAGTAGAGGTTGATTTTTGGCATTATGGTTTAGTGAAGAACCTTCAACATCCATGGAATTGCACAAAATGTTCCTTATATTTGAATGTAGTTTGTACATGTTTGTAGAGTTGTAATCCGATCACTTGAGATGGATGTTAACAGCAGGTGTAATTATGGCTAATGATGTCACTGATGATCTCATTCCATTTCTCCACCAATCAGAATGTGTGTGTAGATACACAATGCCCCGTGCACTTCACTGAATTAAGAAATGTGACTGAATCTGCAGAGTCAATAATTCATATCCTACACTGACCGCTGGAGTCTCTGGATTTGAATATTTCATTTGCAGCAGGTGCACAGTTAGGTGAGAGAGCATATTTGCTCACCAAATGGCCCGCCGCCAGCTCCGAGCGCTGCGATGTGTGTCAGTAAAAGGTCTGTGAATGCCAAGTTTTCAGAGCGGTGTCATTATTTACCATCCTGCTCTCTGAATTGCACCGGTAATGCAGCCATTTCATTGGAGAGAAAAGAGATATGAAGCCTTTCATTTATCTAACATTGTACTCATCCATCAAACACTGACAGTCCAAACCGCAGCGTTCCTGACAAATATACTGAGCATGCACAAAAATCAATTTCATGTGTATATAACACACACACACACACATGCATATATTAGAATATATTTCAAATTAATACTTTTATTCAGCAAGATGCATTGATATGATCAAAAGTGTCGTAAAGACATTTTTAATGTTACAAAACATCTGCATTTCAAATAAATGCTGTTCTTTTGAACTTTCTATTAGTCACAAATCTTGAAAGATATAATGATTTACAAAGGTTCATGTGACTGAAGACTGCGGAGTAGTATATTTTTGTGTGTGTGTGTGTATATATATATACACTCACCTAAAGGATTATTAGGAACACCTGTTAATTTTTATTAATGCAATTATTTAATCAACCAATCACATGGCAGTTGCTTCAATGCATTTAGGGTTGTGGTCCTGGTCAAGACAATCTCCTGTGCCACTCATCTCCACTACAAATAGGAAAAAGAGGCTATAATTTGCAAAAGCTCTACCAAAATTGGACGGTTGAAGACTGGAAAAATGTTGCCTGGTCTGATGAGTCTCAATTTTTTTATGTTTTTAAAGAAGTCTCTTCTGCTTACCAAGGCTGCAATCTTTTGATAAAAAATACACAAAATACACAGTAATATTGTGAAATATTATGACAATTTAAAATGACTTTTTTATGTTAATATATAGTAAAATGTAATTCATTCCTCTGAAAAAAGCTGAATTTTCAGCATCATTACTCCAGTCTTCAGTGTCACATGATCCTTCACAAATCACTCTAATATGATGATTTTATGCTCCAAAAACATGTATGATTATTATCCATGTTGAAAACAGTTTTTTACATTTTTATTTCAGGATTCTTTGACTGAATAGAAAGTTCAAAAGAACAGCTTTTATCTGAAATGGAAAGCTTTTGTTACATTAAACACTACCCTTTAAAAAGTTTGGGGTCAGTAAGAATTTGTATTTTATTTTTGGGGGAAATAAATAAGAAATCAATACTTCTATTTATCAAGGATGAGTTACATTGATCAAAAGTTACAGTAAAGACATTTATAATGTTAGAAAAGATTCTAATTAAATAAATGCTGTTCTTTGAACTTTCTATTCATCAAAGAATCCTGAAATAAAAATGTAAAAAACAGTTTTCAACATGGATAATAATCATACATGTTTTTGGAGCATAAATTCATCATATTAGAGTGATTTGTGAAGGATCATGTGACACTGAAGACTGGAGTAATGATGCTGAAAATTCAGCTTTTTTTCAAAGGAATAAATTACATTTTAATATATATAAACATAAAAAAGTCATTTTAAATTGTCATAATATTTCACAATATTACTGTGTTTTTTGTGTATTTTTTATCAAAAAAATTGCAGCCTTGGTGAGCAGAAGAGACTTTTTTGAAAACATAAAAAATCTTACAGACCCTAAACTTTTGACCGGTAGTGTATATATGTATAACAAACACACACACACACACACACATATATATATATAAATATATATATATATATATATACATATGTATATATATATATATATATACACTAAATTATTTTCAGGTTTATATTTTATGTTTGAATATGTGATATGGAATGAATATTGTGGTGGAATGAAGTAACAACAGACTACACCTCAACCACCCGTCCCCACGCAACACACACACACAGAACTGAAGAGCCATCAGCTACTCTGTACTTGAAAGCCAAGCCGTGTCCCTTTTGGGTGGGTGTGTTTTTCCGCAGCTCTTGTTTTTCTCACTCAAACTCTAATCTTGCCAGCGATCAGAAGGCGATTACAACTCTATGGAATGAACATTTTTAGAGCTTCTAAGGGCGGTTTTCAAAAACAACTGCTTTTGGGTTTGGGCTTTTTTCTGCGCCTCAAGTAAGCCAATCACTGGGACTGTGACAGCCCACACCAACTTTGATCCACAAACCACTCTTTTAGATTTAATATATTCATGTTATTTCAGTCCTAGACCTCCCACTCTCTCCAGCTCTCATCATCGTTTATATAAGCGGCTGTTTATGGGGATTCATTTTTCTAATACGCTTGTCCTATTTGTCGAGGGGTGTTTCTCCCGTGCGGATCTTTGCATATGCAGCACTTCGATCACTGTCCCCAGGACATGTCGCTCTTCTGCTGTTTAATAATATTCTCTTTCCTCCGCTTGAGTTGACGGTGCTGATGCTCTGCCGTTCTCTCCGCTGTGCTGTTCTGTAAGGAAAAGCCTGGATGTTTGAGTGTGTTTATAAACAGCTTAACTTGTTTGTGTGGTTCAGATGAATAACGAGAGGTTTGAATGAAGGCATGTGTTGAACTACAGTGTTCTAGGGATACGGGAGGCTCAGATTGGGCCTGTTATAGCCAATACAGGGCATGGGTCACATGACACAGACCGCTAAACCTGATTGGTTGGCTGTTAAGAAATATGTATGAAATGTTTCATTTTATTTAATATATTTGTTTTATGTATTAAAATGTGAATTATTATTATATTTATTGATGTCAATAATAAATTGATTTAATTTTCCGGTTCTGTTTTGTAATTTAATGTTGTTTGTCCTGACATCTTATGAACTGTTTAAATAATAATAAAGAGCCTCCATCTATCTCAGTGATATACACTACCGGTCAAAAGTTTAAGGTCGGTACGATTTTTTATGTTTTTAAAAGAGTCTTTGCTCACCAAGGCTGCAATTTTTTTATAAAAAATACACAAAAAACACAGTAATATTGTGAAATATTATGACAATTTAAAATGACTTTTTTATGTTAATATATATTAAAATGTAATTTATTCCTCTGAAAAAAGCTGAATTTTCAGCATCATTACTCCAGTCTTCAGTGTCACATGATCCTTCACAAATCACTCTAATATGATGATTTTATGCTCCAAAAACATGTATGATTATTATCCATGTTGAAAACAGTTTTTTTACATTTTTATTTCAGGATTCTTTGATGAATAGAAAGTTCAAAAGAACAGCTTTTATCTGAAATGGAAAGCTTTTGTTACATTAAACACTACCCTTTAAAAAGTTTGGGGTCAGTAAGAATTTGTATTTTATTTTTGGGGGAAATAAATAAGAAATCAATACTTCTATTCATCAAGGATGAGTTACATTGATCAAAAGTTACAGTAAAGACATTTATAATGTTAGAAAAGATTCTGAATTAAATAAATGCTGTTCTTTGAACTTTCTATTCATCAAAGAATCCTGAAATAAAAATGCACAAACTGTTTTCAACATGGATAATAATCATACATGTTTTTGGAGCATAAAATCATCATATTAGAGTGATTTGTGAAGGATCATGTGACACTGAAGACTGGAGTAATGATGCTGAAAATTCAGCTTTTTTTCAGAGGAATAAATGACATTTTAATATATATAAACGTAAAAAAAGTCATTTTAAATTGTCATAATATTTCACAATATTTCTGTGTTTTTTGTGTATTTTTTATCAAAAAATTGCAGCCTTGGTGAGCAGAAGAGACTTCTTTTAAAAACATAAAAAACTTACCGATCCTAAACTTTTAAAATGGTTGTGTATGTCTGGTATGAGATATTTTATGCATTCTAAAAATATATAGAATATATCCAAAAATATATAGAAATTGTGATGCATCAAGCACCGTGAAATCATTGATTGAGATTGATTTAATGTTCCTGTTCTCTATTATTTAAAACCTTTGGTCCCAAATTTACATCTTATGATCTATTAAAAATATAAAAAATAACATTTAATAAAAATATGTAATTATTGTAAAATTGTAATTTTTACAATATTGTAAAATTATTGTAAAAATATGTAAAAATGTATTATTAATATCACCCATTTCAGTAATACCTGTCTGGAATTAGGTATTTTATGCAGTCCCAAAAATGTCCGCGTTCGGTAAGTTTTGGTGTTACGGTAATGTGAGTGTAATGTTTCTGGTGTGTTACAGGTGAGTCGTCTGCCTGTGGAGAGCTGTTCTCAGTACAGCAGCTGTAAGACGTGTCTGGGCTCAGGAGACCCTCACTGCGGCTGGTGTGTCCTACATAACAAGTAAGTCATTGTCATTCCTGTTACAGTATAGACTACAACAGTTCCTCTGTGCGCTCAAATATGCTTGATATGTGTGTCTTGATAAATAAAGAATACTTATTGCATTTACTTTGATGTTTAAGAGACATTTCAGTAACGCTTTACTGTAAGGTTTCATTAGTTAACATAGACTTAAAGGATTAGTTTTAATTAATTTTTGCTGATAATTTACTCACCCCCATGTCATCCAAGATGTCCATGTCATTCTTTCTTCAGTCGAAAAGAAATTAAGGTTTTTGATGAAAACACTCCAGCATTTTCTCCATATAATGGACTTCAATGGGAACTAAACGGTTCAAGGTTCAAAAGACAGTTTCAGTGCAAACTGTTGAAAGGGCTTTAAATGATTGCAGGCGATGAATAAGGGTCTTATTAAGTGAAACGATTGCACATAAAAAAAAGTTGGTTTTATAAGCTCAAATGCTCGCCTTGCTCTGTTCTGTGTTGCGCGTTCGTGATTCTCTGTTCAAACTCGTTCATTAAAATGAACAAATCTTTTTTGAATCATTTGGTTCATTCAATGAACAGAATGAACGAATTGACTTGGAAAAAGATTAGTTCATTTTGATGAACAGAGTTCGAACAGGAGAGTCACACTGAACAGAACAAGGCAAGCATTTGAGCTTATAAAACTTAAACTTTGTTTCGCTTGACAAGACCCTTATTTATCGTCTTGAATCATTTCAAAGCCCTTCTGAACAGTTTGCAGTTTGCACTGAAACTGTCTTTGGACCTTGAACCATTTGGTTCCCATTGAAGTCCATTATATGGAGAAAAATCCTGGAATGTTTTCATCAAAAACCTTATTCTTTTCGACTGAAGAAAGACATGGGGGCGAGTAAATTAACGGCAAAAGTTTTTTTTTTTTTTTTTAAGTGAACTACTGCTTTAAGCCAGGCTCAGACTACAGGGGCTTTTTTAAAACCTGGTTGCATCACACATACTGTATCTGAAGGAGAATCTTCACAGATTTTCTTCTTTCAAATGCTGCTGATATAGTTCCTCTTGAAATAGAAATTTTGGGGTTGATATAATGAAGTGTGTTTCCCTTTTTTTGGTTGGTCGGTTGCTGTGGACTGGAATTCTCATATGACAGAGCATTTGATTGGACGATAATCAATATAGTGCAGTTCATTTTCCTAGAAGAAAAACACAATGCTCGAAAACCACCTTTTTTTTATAAACAAAAACGCAGTAATATTGTGAAATATTATTACAATTTAAGAATAGCTGTTTTCTATTTGATTATAATTTCAAATGTAATTTATTCCTGTAATGCAAAGCTGAATTCTGAATCAGCATCATTAGTGTAGTCTTCAGTGTCACATCAATAGATTTCTGCTCAATACATTTTATTATTATCAAT
>JAQIUQ010003288.1:1062500-1065000 GCA_030378365.1 Hybognathus amarus
AATTGGCTATATATATTACTTAAACAATATTATGTCATATATATATATATATATATATATATATATATATATATATATATATATTAGGACTATCAAACTATTAATCGCAATTAATCGCATCCAAAATAAAACTTTGTGTTTACATAATATATGTGGGTGCACTGTGTATAATTATTTTGTATATATATAAATACACACATGCATGTATGTTGAAGAAAAAAAAAATATTTCTATATAAAATATTAATATTTATATAATATAAATTATATATAAATCTTGTATACAGTATATACATGAAAATATTTCTAAAATATATACATGCATTTGTGTGTATTTATAAATATACAGTGTGTATATATATAAGGGCTGGGCAACGATTCATCGCGATTAATCACATCCAAAGTAAAAGTTTGTGATTAAATAATATATGTGGGTGTAGTGTGTATAATTATTTTGTATATATAAATACACACATGCATGTATATATTTAAGAAAAATGTGTTATTAAAATATCAAATATTTATATTTATACTTAATATTAATAATGTATAAATATATATAAAGTATATCATGCAAATATTTCATAAATGTATACATGCATATGTGTGTATTTGTATATACAAAATAATTATACACACTACACACACATATATTATGTAAACACAAACTTTTATTTTGGATGTGATTAATTGCAATTAATTGTCAGCCCAATATATATATATATATATATATATATATATATATACACATACATGCATGTATATATTTAGAAAATATTTTCATGTATATATATAAAATAATTATAAACAGTGCACCAACATATATTATGTAAACAAACTTTTATTTTGGAATGCGATTAATCACGATGAATATGATTTGACAGCCCTAATATATTGATTCACTATAAAAGGCTCTTCAGTTGTTCAGGAATCTGAATGAATTCTTTTAGTGAATCAAAAGCATCAGCAGCACCTGTAAATTCAATAACAGTCCTGCAATGTTGCTGAATAGAGGACTGTACTTGCTGAGAACATCTGAATCAATTCCATAAACTCTAAAACTTTTCTCTCAAATTGCTTCAGTTGCACACACATATTTTGATTACATTTTCTCATTTTGTAATGTCCAATTACTGGCAGTTTTATCAGGCTGAGACTCTGTTGAGAAGAATGAAATTGGATCAGGTAAGTGTTTATAATTATTTTATATATATCATGAAATATTTCTAAATATATACATGCATGTATGTGTATATATATATATATATATATATATATATATATATTAGGGCTGGCCAACAATTAATAGATTAATACACCTCCAAAATAAAAGTTTGTGTTTACATAATATATGTGTGTGTAGTGTGTATAATTATTTTGTATATACAAATACACACGTATGCATGTATACATTTATGAAATATTCGCATGTATATACTTTATATATATTTATACATTATTAATATTAAGTATAAATATAAATATTTGATATTTTAATAACACATTTTTCTTAAAATATAGTGCATGTGTGTATTTATATATACAAAATAATTATACACACTACACCCACATATATTATTTAATCACAAACTTTTATTTTGGGTGATTAATGGCGATTAACGTCGCCAGCCTTATATATATACACACTGTATATTTATAAATACACACAAATGCATGTATATATTTTAGAAATATTTTCATGTATATACTGTATACAGATTTATATATAATTTATATTATATAAATATAAATATTTTTATATAGAAATATTTTTTTTTTCTTAACATACATGCATGTGTGTGTATTTATATATATACAAAATAATTATACACAGTGCACCCACATATATTATGTAAACACAAAGTTTTATTTTGGATGAATTAATTGCGATTAATAGTTTAATAGTCCTAATATATATATATATATATATATATATATATATATATATATATATATATGACATAATATTGTTTAATAATATATATAGCCAATTATTGAATTCATGTTTAATACTTATGGATTGTTCAAATCCCTAACCTGAAGTATTAAACCTAATGAATGCTACCTCAAACTGTGCAGATTGTTAAGGTGGTGAGTTTAAAGGGGCAGGCATTCTCCCTTTCTTTAAGAATATTGAAAATGTAGCTGACTGAATATTACCAAAATACAAAATCTGTTCCAATTCCGTACCAAAAAAGCCACAATAATTGCCAATGCAATAAAGCAATGGTTCTAATAATCAACAAAGCACTGTGGTGTATGAGATCTCAAAGGAAGCTCGATTGTCTTTGATAGAAACCTTGTTTGTATGACCTCCATTCTGTACTGCTAATATCCTGCTAATGCAGTTGTTTCACAATCCATGTTATGAGTTATCTTCATTGTTTTGTTTTATTATGCTAAAAGTAGGAACTCATAAAAATGTCACTTTTTTAAAATATTTAAGCCAGTGAGAGTTGCACAATCCCATGCAACCTGAGTTAATATACTGCAACACTCCA
>JAQIUQ010003288.1:1070000-1080865 GCA_030378365.1 Hybognathus amarus
GAAAAGAATAAGGTTTTTGATGAAAACATTCCAGGATTTTTCTCCATATAATGGACTTCAATGGGAACCAAATGGTTCAAGGTCCAAAGAGCAGTTTCAGTGCAAACTGCAAACTGTTCAGAAGGGCTTTGAAATGATTCAAGACGATAAATAAGGGTCTTGTCAAGCGAAACAAAGTTTAAGTTCTATAAGCTCAAATGCTTGCCTTGTTCTGTTCAGTGTGACTCTCCTGTTCGAACTCTGTTCATCAAAATGAACTAATCTTTTTCCAAGTCAATTCGTTCATTCTGTTCATTGAATGAACCAAATGATTCAAAAAAGATTTGTTCATTTTAATGAACGAGTTTGAACAGAGAATCACGAACGCGCAACACAGAACAGAGCAAGGCGAGCATTTGAGCTTATAAAACCAACTTTTTTTTATGTGCAATCGTTTCACTTAATAAGACCCTTATTCATCGCCTGCAATCATTTAAAGCCCTTTCAACAGTTTGCACTGAAACTGTCTTTTGAACCTTGAACCGTTTAGTTCCCATTGAAGTCCATTATATGGAGAAAATGCTGGAGTGTTTTCATCAAAAACCTTAATTTCTTTTCGACTGAAGAAAGAATGACATGGACATCTTGGATGACATGGGGGTGAGTAAATTATCAGCAAAAATTAATTAAAACTAATCCTTTAAGTCTATGTTAACTAATGAAACCTTACAGTAAAGCGTTACTGGAAATGTCTCTTAAACATCAAAGTAAATGCAATAAGTATTCTTTATTTATCAAGACACACATATCAAGCATATTTGAGCGCACAGAGGAACTGTTGTAGTCTATACTGTAACAGGAATGACAATGACTTACTTGTTATGTAGGACACACCAGCCGCAGTGAGGGTCTCCTGAGCCCAGACACGTCTTACAGCTGCTGTACTGAGAACAGCTCTCCACAGGCAGACGACTCACCTGTAACACACCAGAAACATTACACTCACATTACCGTAACACCAAAACTTACCGAACGCGGACATTTTTGGGACTGCATAAAATACCTAATTCCAGACAGGTATTACTGAAATGGGTGATATTAATAATACATTTTTACATATTTTTACAATAATTTTACAATATTGTAAAAATTACAATTTTACAATAATTACATATTTTTATTAAATGTTATTTTTTATATTTTTAATAGATCATAAGATGTAAATTTGGGACCAAAGGTTTTAAATAATAGAGAACAGGAACATTAAATCAATCTCAATCAATGATTTCACGGTGCTTGATGCATCACAATTTCTATATATTTTTGGATATATTCTATATATTTTTAGAATGCATAAAATATCTCATACCAGACATACACAACCATTTTAAAAGTTTAGGATCGGTAAGTTTTTTATGTTTTTAAAAGAAGTCTCTTCTGCTCACCAAGGCTGCAATTTTTTGATAAAAAATACACAAAAAACACAGAAATATTGTGAAATATTATGACAATTTAAAATGACTTTTTTTACGTTTATATATATTAAAATGTCATTTATTCCTCTGAAAAAAAGCTGAATTTTCAGCATCATTACTCCAGTCTTCAGTGTCACATGATCCTTCACAAATCACTCTAATATGATGATTTTATGCTCCAAAAACATGTATGATTATTATCCATGTTGAAAACAGTTTTCTACATTTTTATTTCAGGATTCTTTGATGAATAGAAAGTTCAAAGAACAGCATTTATTTAATTAGAATCTTTTCTAACATTATAAATGTCTTTACTGTAACTTTTGATCAATGTAACTCATCCTTGATGAATAGAAGTATTGATTTCTTATTTATTTCCCCCAAAAATAAAATACAAATTCTTACTGACCCAAACTTTTTAAAGGGTAGTGTTTAATGTAACAAAAGCTTTCCATTTCAGATAAAAGCTGTTCTTTTGAACTTTCTATTCATCAAAGAATCCTGAAATAAAAATGTAAAAAAACTGTTTTCAACATGGATAATAATCATACATGTTTTTGGAGCATAAAATCATCATATTAGAGTGATTTGTGAAGGATCATGTGACACTGAAGACTGGAGTAATGATGCTGAAAATTCAGCTTTTTTCAGAGGAATAAATTACATTTTAATATATATTAACATAAAAAAGTCATTTTAAATTGTCATAATATTTCACAATATTACTGTGTTTTTTGTGTATTTTTTATAAAAAAATTGCAGCCTTGGTGAGCAAAGACTCTTTTAAAAACATAAAAAATCGTACCGACCTTAAACTTTTGACCGGTAGTGTATATCACTGAGATAGATGGAGGCTCTTTATTATTATTTAAACAGTTCATAAGATGTCAGGACAAACAACATTAAATTACAAAACAGAACCGGAAAATTAAATCAATTTATTATTGACATCAATAAATATAATAATAATTCACATTTTAATACATAAAACAAATATATTAAATAAAATGAAACATTTCATACATATTTCTTAACAGCCAACCAATCAGGTTTAGCGGTCTGTGTCATGTGACCCATGCCCTGTATTGGCTATAACAGGCCCAATCTGAGCCTCCCGTATCCCTAGAACACTGTAGTTCAACACATGCCTTCATTCAAACCTCTCGTTATTCATCTGAACCACACAAACAAGTTAAGCTGTTTATAAACACACTCAAACATCCAGGCTTTTCCTTACAGAACAGCACAGCGGAGAGAACGGCAGAGCATCAGCACCGTCAACTCAAGCGGAGGAAAGAGAATATTATTAAACAGCAGAAGAGCGACATGTCCTGGGGACAGTGATCGAAGTGCTGCATATGCAAAGATCCGCACGGGAGAAACACCCCTCGACAAATAGGACAAGCGTATTAGAAAAATGAATCCCCATAAACAGCCGCTTATATAAACGATGATGAGAGCTGGAGAGAGTGGGAGGTCTAGGACTGAAATAACATGAATATATTAAATCTAAAAGAGTGGTTTGTGGATCAAAGTTGGTGTGGGCTGTCACAGTCCCAGTGATTGGCTTACTTGAGGCGCAGAAAAAAGCCCAAACCCAAAAGCAGTTGTTTTTGAAAACCGCCCTTAGAAGCTCTAAAAATGTTCATTCCATAGAGTTGTAATCGCCTTCTGATCGCTGGCAAGATTAGAGTTTGAGTGAGAAAAACAAGAGCTGCGGAAAAACACACCCACCCAAAAGGGACACGGCTTGGCTTTCAAGTACAGAGTAGCTGATGGCTCTTCAGTTCTGTGTGTGTGTGTTGCGTGGGGACGGGTGGTTGAGGTGTAGTCTGTTGTTACTTCATTCCACCACAATATTCATTCCATATCACATATTCAAACATAAAATATAAACCTGAAAATAATTTAGTGTATATATATATATATATATACATATGTTTATATATATATATATATATATATATATATATATGTGTGTGTGTGTGTGTGTGTTTGTTATACATATATACACTACCGGTCAAAAGTTTAGGGTCTGTAAGATTTTTTATGTTTTCAAAAAAGTCTCTTCTGCTCACCAAGGCTGCAATTTTTTTGATAAAAAATACACAAAAAACACAGTAATATTGTGAAATATTATGACAATTTAAAATGACTTTTTTATGTTTATATATATTAAAATGTAATTTATTCCTTCTGAAAAAAAGCTGAATTTTCAGCATCATTACTCCAGTCTTCAGTGTCACATGATCCTTCACAAATCACTCTAATATGATGAATTTATGCTCCAAAAACATGTATGATTATTATCCATGTTGAAAACTGTTTTTTACATTTTTATTTCAGGATTCTTTGATGAATAGAAAGTTCAAAGAACAGCATTTATTTAATTAGAATCTTTTCTAACATTATAAATGTCTTTACTGTAACTTTTGATCAATGTAACTCATCCTTGATAAATAGAAGTATTGATTTCTTATTTATTTCCCCCAAAAATAAAATACAAATTCTTACTGACCCCAAACTTTTTAAAGGGTAGTGTTTAATGTAACAAAAGCTTTCCATTTCAGATAAAAGCTGTTCTTTTGAACTTTCTATTCATCAAAGAATCCTGAAATAAAAATGTAAAAAACTGTTTTCAACATGGATAATAATCATACATGTTTTTGGAGCATAAAATCATCATATTAGAGTGATTTGTGAAGGATCATGTGACACTGAAGACTGGAGTAATGATGCTGAAAATTCAGCTTTTTTTAGAGGAATGAATTACATTTTACTATATATTAACATAAAAAAAGTCATTTTAAATTGTCATAATATTTCACAATATTACTGTGTATTTTGTGTATTTTTTATCAAAAGATTGCAGCCTTGGTGAGCAGAAGAGACTTCTTTAAAAACATAAAAAAATTGAGACTCATCAGACCAGGCAACATTTTTCCAGTCTTCAACCGTCCAATTTTGGTAGAGCTTTTGCAAATTATAGCCTCTTTTTCCTATTTGTAGTGGAGATGAGTGGCACAGGAGATTGTCTTGACCAGGACCACAACCCTAAATGCATTGAAGCAACTGCCATGTGATTGGTTGATTAAATAATTGCATTAATAAAAATTAACAGGTGTTCCTAATAATCCTTTAGGTGAGTGTATATATATATACACACACACACACAAAAATATACTACTCCGCAGTCTTCAGTCACATGAACCTTTGTAAATCATTATATCTTTCAAGATTCGTGTACTAATAGAAAGTTCAAAAGAACAGCATTTATTTGAAATGCAGATGTTTTGTAACATTAAAAATGTCTTTACGACACTTTTGATCATATCAATGCATCTTGCTGAATAAAAGTATTAATTTGAAATATATTCTAATATATGCATGTGTGTGTGTGTGTGTTATATACACATGAAATTGATTTTTGTGCATGCTCAGTATATTTGTCAGGAACGCTGCGGTTTGGACTGTCAGTGTTTGATGGATGAGTACAATGTTAGATAAATGAAAGGCTTCATATCTCTTTTCTCTCCAATGAAATGGCTGCATTACCGGTGCAATTCAGAGAGCAGGATGGTAAATAATGACACCGCTCTGAAAACTTGGCATTCACAGACCTTTTACTGACACACATCGCAGCGCTCGGAGCTGGCGGCGGGCCATTTGGTGAGCAAATATGCTCTCTCACCTAACTGTGCACCTGCTGCAAATGAAATATTCAAATCCAGAGACTCCAGCGGTCAGTGTAGGATATGAATTATTGACTCTGCAGATTCAGTCACATTTCTTAATTCAGTGAAGTGCACGGGGCATTGTGTATCTACACACACATTCTGATTGGTGGAGAAATGGAATGAGATCATCAGTGACATCATTAGCCATAATTACACCTGCTGTTAACATCCATCTCAAGTGATCGGATTACAACTCTACAAACATGTACAAACTACATTCAAATATAAGGAACATTTTGTGCAATTCCATGGATGTTGAAGGTTCTTCACTAAACCATAATGCCAAAAATCAACCTCTACTTTTAAGAGTGAAGTAAATAGGATCGATTTATGCATAGAGGAACAGAAGTTATGTGTGAATTAAAAAACAAGCCGAAATCTACTTTTCCCTCTCATAAGTAGCATCATTTGACTCCACGCGATGAGAAGCGATGATTTGGAGTCAGTCACGAATGCTCAATCTCTTCAAGTAAAGCCCAGTGTTTTCAGATTAATACACCTGATCAATCCGTTCATGATCTCAGCATAAAGAAAAGCTTTTAATCAGCATGAGGACTGATCAATCAATGCAGGGCCATCTGAAGCTTTAACAGTGAAGAACATCCCTTCAGTTCTTAACACAAACATCGATGTCTGAAGTTCAGACGGCGGAGCTTTAACACATGAGTGAGTCTTTTGTGGGAGTGTGACGGTGAAAGAGGGAGACGCTATTAATCTAGTTCCACAAGCGTGTTTACAGTGCCTCCCTGATACTCTGGGAACCATCTAGAGCGAAGCTGAACGGAGCAACAACACTCCAGGTGATGTCTTGTGCTAATGCGTACGGGTGTTTCTTCAACTATAGACCTTATGCACCAGAGAATCAAACTCACAGCCATCTTTAGAATTGTGTCTTTGAACTTCTGTTTTTGAATAGCTCTGTATATTATTCTGTATATCATGCATGTCAAAGGATTACATGTCAAAACATGTCATTTCCACCACATTTCAAATGCTACACACTACCAGTCAAAAGTTTAAGATCGGTAAGATTTTTTATGTTTTTTAAAGAAGTCTCTTCTGCTCACCAAGGCTGCAATTTTTTGATAAAAAATACACAAAAAACACAGTAATATTGTGAAATATTATGACAATTTAAAATGACTTTTTTATGTTAATATATATTAAAATGTAATTTATTCCTCTGAAAAAAAGCTGAATTTTCAGCATCATTACTCCAGTCTTCATTGTCACATGATCCTTCACAAATCACTCTAATATGATGATTTTATGCTCCAAAAACATGTATGATTATTATCCATGTTGAAAACAGTTTTTTACATTTTTATTTCAGGATTCTTTGATGAATAGAAAGTTCAAAAAGAACAGCTTTTATCTGAAATTGAAAGCTTTGGTTACATTAAACACTACCCTTAAAAAGTTTGGGGTCAGTAAGAATTTGTATTTTATTTTTGGGGGAAATAAATAAGAAATCAAGACTTCTATTCATCAAGGATGAGTTACATTGATCAAAAGTTACAGTAAAGACATTTATAATGTTAGAAAAGATTCTAATTAAATAAATGCTGTTCTTTGAACTTTCTATTCATCAAAGAATCCTGAAATAAAAATGTAAAAAACTGTTTTCAACATGGATAATAATCATACATGTTTTTGGAGCATAAAATCATCATATTAGAGTGATTTGTGAAGGATCATGTGACACTGAAGACTGGAGTAATGATGCTGAAAATTCAGCTTTTTTTCAGAGGAATAAATTACATTTTAATATATAATTAACATAAAAAAGTCATTTTAAATTGTCATAATATTTCACAATATTACTGTGTTTTTTGTGTATTTATATATATATATATATATATATATATATATATATATATATATATATATATATATATATAAATTCAAATACACAATTTTCACATAATAAATATTATTTCACACTTTATTTTGATAATAATAGCTTTACAAAATTGTATTAATAGTATTAATAAATAATTCATATTCATAGTCTGTGTCTGGGAAAATCATAAAACAATAAATCCTATACATAAAAATTTGCACTAATACATTATTAAAATCAAAACTTGTGTCTGGTAATATTATTTAATGGACCTCAGCTAACAATTAATAGTTGTATTTTTATAATCTAACAGAGAGGCAGAGATTAATAAGATACGGTTACAAATGTATTGCCTATTGTTAGTTAGTTAACTGTTACCTATTGTTACCCAAGTGGTAATAAAAATGTATTTTGCAAAATAAATAGTTTTAAAGTTTTAAAAAGGAGAGTAGTTAAAGAAACACCCGTCTACCTGTATATGCGCATGACATCACAGAGATGATGTCATCGCACACATCATTGAGCTGTCTCGAAGCGTAACGCTGGTGAAATTAATACCGCCATCTGCTATGGCTACTCCTGCCCACACTGCTTCACGATGCCTGAAGCACGGGCATATTTTATCATGTTATTTTTCTGAATCGCACTGATAAGGATTTAAAAATATCCCTACGCTGAAGCTGACGCCTGCAGCTCTCAAAGACAGTTATGTTTTCAGTGTGTCACTTCAACCAAGTCTTTCTCAAGGAAACACACACACAAAAAATGGGGTACTTTCAAAAAATGCACAAAGACAACAAATTTCTTTTTGCAAGAAGAAGAATGAGGCATCGAAAAGACAGGCTGAGGAGAAGAAAGAGCTACAGCTGTACTGTATGTCTGTTCAGCTGCTGAAGGAACTTCGATGTATCCTTCCTCTCCTCCGGCTGTATAATGGAGCATTATGGAAGGGCTGTTATTCTGCTCGGCTCTGGGTGGAAATACTTCCCCACTATTTCTTATTAGGGCCAAGCAGCTGGGGCTTCCATTCAGAGTCGTGAACCGGCGCTTCATATTCTGCTTTCCGTCTCGGCAGATGTTAAAACGACGTATCCGAGATTCCGGTTTCGGTCTCTAAGACAAAAGCAGCGCGCACACGCACACACCCTCCTCACAAACGTGCCATCATTCTGTCCTCGCCACAAAGGTTTTTGCTTTATGAAATAAATTAACAGCAAACGCAAAGTGATAAAAATGAAGAACAATAGTGACTTATAAAAAATAAATCTTAAACTACATGGAAAATCTGAGACCCAAGGTTACATTTAAACCTTTAGGATTTTGCATTATGAGCAAAGCATTATGCAGAAGCCAAGCATTATGAGACATTATTACTTAAAGTAATATTTCAGATTCTACACTGTATCAGTGTCACCAATACTGATGTAAATTAGCATTTTGTTTCTTGTTTTTTAAATCAGCTTTTCATAGAGATATGTTGATGTTGATCATATAATAATTATTAAATTAGAAACTTTTTAATGACTAGTCTCTCTAAACTTTTAAACCTCAAAGATTGATTAATAAATCATGCAAAATATATTGAACACATCAGTATACACTACCATTTAAAAGTTTGGGTTCTTTTTTATGTTTTTGATACTCAACAAAACTATTTATTTTGTAAAAAGTGTAATATTGTGAAATATTGCCATTAAAGGGCAACTCCACCCATTTGCATTAAGCTTTCCATTGTTAGAAACCCAGTTATACTATTGAATGGTCATGCAACACTTTATCATTTTCCCCTAGACGAGAGAAATCTGCTATTTACCTTTTCACTTCCTCCAACAATGACGCAAAAATCGTCATTTTACGTCATTGTTGGCGGAAGTGTAAGAGAGGGCGATTTCAGTAAAAAACTACAAGCCCGAGTCCCCACCCTTTCAAACCCGCCAATAGGGGGTTGGACCTATTGCGCTAACAGACCTATCACAGATCAGTGCCAATGCGTTTGATTTCACTGGCAGAAACGTTTTGAAAATGTGGACGAAACTACTGAATACGCTGACGGATGCGTTATGGAGGATTGGGATTAACATTACACATCTTTTTTGGACGCTAAGCTAGCAGGCTCTTGTTCTGTGGAGAAAGCTGAGTAGTAGGGGTTACCGTCCTCTTTTTCCTGGACATGTCCGGCCGTCGATGTCGGGATTCAGCTTTTAATTTCTGAAGTCGCCATTCATTGTTTACATGTAAGTTACAGCTTTTGTTTCAATCTAACTCAATTCCTTATGATTGGTGAATCTGACTGTTGTGTTTACATGAACGCCAAACAAGTGATCGGTTGATGCGTTTTAACATTGCTAAGAAAATTCCTGCTCCTCCGTGAGAGATACGAGACCGGTAACTTACGTCTTAGGTGCCGCTCATCGGTAATCACGCCACCGGCCCTCGCGCCGTTATCCAGACAGCCGGCACTCATCCCGGTCGACACAGTAAACCTGGCTCGCTCTCGCGCCGTTATACATACAGCTCGCACTCGTTCCGCTTGCCACAGTAAACATGATGAATGACGACTGTAGAACGCAAAAGCCGAATCGCGGACATTTTGGGCGATCTCGAAACACATTTTCGGACAGACTCATCACGGAGAATCACTAGTAGACTGTTGTTTACATACTGCGAGGTTAGCGGTAGGCGTGGCCTCCTAGGGCAGCGAAGCAAATGAATTCTGGGAGTTGATGTTTTTCATTCACATAAGCCAAAAATACATTTTCTGTCTTTTCTCAGTCTAGAAAGCTCCAAATTAAAAAATAATTTCACATTTCTTCTACATAAATGACCCATTTTAAATACACATTCATCTTTCCAGAGGTGGAATGGCCCTTTAAAATAACTAACTGTGTATTTGGATATATTTTAACCCTCTGATTTGGTGATTTTCAACCAGAAAATGTCAATTTTATATAAAGATTTATTCATCGGAATGGTATGAAACTTGGTAAAGGTTTTGGCACTTGCTGTGAATACACACCCAAAAAAAAAATAATCATAAACATGATTCAGAAAAGGTCCTGAAAAAAGTAGTAAAAAAAAAAATTACTCCATTGGAAATGAAGAATTTCATATAGTGGAAAGTTTGTCACTGCGACCAAACAAAATCTTACTAAAAGCTAATTTTTTGAAATATCAACCTCAAATTTGTGAACAAAGTCTAACCGTTTAAGTCTGTAAATTTCATTTTCAGGCCCAAGCTCAAAAAGTAAATAAATAGATTAAAATAACTTTACTATTTGAATATATTTTAACCCTCTGATTTTGTAATTTTTTACCATTTTTATTTTATTTTTTATTTTATTTTTTTTTTTCATTTTTTAAATATATTTATTTATTTTTAAAGGTTTGGGCACTTGCTGTGTGAATACACAAAAAAATACATGGACAGTGATTCGAAAGAAAAAAAAAAAAAAAAGAAGAATTTCATCTAGTGGGAATATTTGGCACCTCAACCAGAACAAAATCTTACTAAAGAGATATCAACCTCAAATTTGGAAACAAAGTCTAACCGTTTAAGTTGTAAATCTTCATTTTCAGGCCCAAGCTCAAAAGTAAATAAATGATTAAATAACTTTCTATTTGAATATATTTTAACCCTCTGATTTTGTAATTTTTTACCATTTTTTTTTAATTTTTTTTTTAATTTTTTTTTTTTTCATTTTTTAAATATATTTATTTATTTTTAAAGGTTTGGGCACTTGCTGTGATACCAAAAAAAATCATGAACACATTCAAAAATAAAAAAAAAAAAAAAAAAAGAAGAATAGCAATACGTAACTGAACGAAGTACAT